>UELV01081527.1:0-23593 GCA_900490015.1 Megastigmus stigmatizans
CTAATCGGTGCTGCTGAAATTCACGAAATACTATACGTGCAATAGCACGGCCCCACTACACTGCACCTCGGCTCGGACAATACCACACAAAGGAACAAGGAAAAAAATAAATAAATTCGCGTACAGACAGTTAATAAGAAAGCTCACAAGGGGATTTATTTCTTCAAATCTCCTCCACCTTCCTCCGCGCCACAGGCGCTCCGCAAATACAAAAGAACAATGAACAATACTCCGCACAGCACGCGGCTCGCAATTCGCCCTCGCGTCCCCCTCACGAAAGCTCAATACATATATCACAACTTCAATTCTCAGTCGCCCGCTTGGCGATTCTCGCCCTCTCGCTTTGTTCGCACCCCGACCTTAATCTTTGGCTCGCCGCTCGCCTAAACCTGTTCTGAGACCAGGTTCCCTGTTCGATCAACGGCGATCGGACTCCACACGCGCGCCACGAATAACTCTCGCCACCACCCCCGACTATTTCAACGCCTCACGGCAAATTTCTTCAATTTTCTGACGCGAACTCCGCACGAACACACGCGAGCAAAGACCAAAACCCCGACGCAACTCGCTCGCACCCTCCCGAACACCGAGCACTACCACCTACCTCGTGGCAAGAATGGAAGCTGGTAGCCGGCAGGCTGGTTCCACTTACACAGCGCAACTCTAACTCTCCGTCCTCTCGCAACTTCAGCAAATTGTGGCACACGGCTCGCAAAATGGCTGGTGTCTAGTCAACAAGTCACGCTTTCTTCTTCCTCCGGCTTCCGCCTTCTTCTCCAAAATCCGAAATGTGGTTCTCTCTCCGTCGCTCTCACCTCAACTGTATCTTCTCTCTCCTTCTGGTTTCGATTGTTGCGCCGATGCTTTCGCGCTTCATGGCGCTTCTTTTCATTGATTCGTTATCGATTCTTGACCTCGCTTCCGTCGCTTATCGGCTTACCAATCCTACCTACCTAATCTATTCAGGTCGGCGCTAATTGGTCGCCAACCTATTTTCCATCGCCGACGCTAACTCCCTCCTACGACGCGCGCAATTTGAATTGGCAATTTAGTTGCATCGAGCAACCTGAATACCCTACCCCAGACTGTCGGTAGAAAGTCCCTCGTAGTCTGGCGCTAGGGGTTTTCGCGCGCACGAGTTTGGCGCACGGCGCCGTCATTCTCCCGTCAGATACCGTCACGCGTCACAAATACCGTCACGCATAACACACGGCGGCGCATGTCGGCTCGCGCCTATCTCTCTCTCTTCGCATCTTATTCTCTGTCTCTCTCGCACTCGTACACCGCGCAACTGCTTCACCGCGTATTTCGGCTGGGCGCTCTCGTCGCCGCTCGCACCCTGGCTCATACGTATGTGCGTGCCTTTTGCTATGGGTTTTCGCTCCATAGGGGTCGCGTCGCACTCACACGCATACATCGGCGCAGTGGCGTGTGCATGTGCCAGTGTCGGCTGCTACGCGCGGTGTGGTTGTCTGTCGTCGCTGCTTTCTCATCGTTTCGTCGCTCATCATCCTCGTCGTCGTCGGTGGTGCATCCGGGCAACGTGAGCACGCGTGTGGTGTGTCTTGCGGATTGCTGCTCGCTTGCCTCATCGTCGTCGTCGCTTCGTGGGCTCCACCGGTCGGCCCCGTGCATCAGTCCTCGGTCGCTGTCGCCTCCAGAACCGCGTCGTGCTGGACGCCAGTCCTGTCGTTCTCCTCTAACAAACGCGATTCCCCCCTCGTTAGTTATTTAATCATAAATTAACCCCTCGTGGTGGTGGTGGCGAGTGTCGTCGTCGCGGACTCGTTGCCCTGGCAGTGCGACTCTAACCTAACGGCGCCGGAGGTACATCACGCGGACGGCGCATGGTTTTTGTTTATTTCTTTAATTATTCTTTTTGAGGCCAAAGTCAGCCTCACAATATATTTAATGTAGATTTTCAACATCCATACATAAAAAATTTTCGTTAGTTTTGCCACATGATCCGTCAATCATAAATTTTTTAACTATTTCATATAAACGAGGGTATTCTAATTTTTTTGAAATTACTGCACTAATAATTTCATGAATTTTTTCAGTATTAAAAAATTTATAAGTTCATATTCTTTTTCTTTAAAAATCGGCATGTGTACACGAATCTTATTGAAATTCGATGATATACGAGTATGCACAAATCTCTTTCAATAGATTTTCATTTTTAATGCATCATTCTACTTCTTCTTTATCAACTTCATGCACCATTTTATAAGCACGTGAATAAGGATTTAAATTTTTTTAAATCTTATCTATAATTCCATATGGATTTCTCACGGATTTCCACACGGTACCCATACTTAATCCATACAAAACCCTTATGGTAATCGGTCTAAAATTGCATCCTGGAGTTCTCATAGAATCCATACGAATTCCATATAAATTAGATATGGAATCTATATGGATTTCACCTTGAATCCACATGAATTTCCAGGTGGAATTCCAGGTTCTAGATTTTTGGAATCAATTACGGAACTTCACAGTTCACCTACGTTTGGCAGGTATTTCTCTCCCTTCTCCCAGGTTGGTCGATGGTCCCAACGTCCTTGATTGGTTTGTGAGCTATACCTGGGTTTCTTGGGCAACCCTCTGATGAGTGGTGGGGCAGCGCGAGACTTCCGAGTTATCCCGAGAGATTGCGCCATAGTGTAGTTTTACATAATTTTCCGTTTATAATTATTTACGGATACGCGACTTAATTCTAACATTTACTTTTTTAGATTAGAGTGAAATAGAGGGTGATTATTCGTATGTAAAAAATATAATGTTATTTATAAACTATAGTACAAACAATGGTTTCACGCTATAATAAATCTTAATTTTTAGCTATGATAATAATGTAGTACATCAACTATTTTGCATTACAATGATTCTTAATTATAATACTTACAAGATACAAAAGATTAGTTATAATATTCTAGAAAAATATAATATAATTATTGTGTTCGTATGCAATATAAAAGTAAGGAATATAATACTACAGAGTTGCTTTCGAATTTTAACAATTATTATCGGATAAAATCCCTTTTACGTGGTAACGCTGAGATAGTTGAAACAGGATTCAAGTTCGGATAAAGCATTCAAGTTAGAACCATATATTAATAATGAAGTTAAATAGTAAGAGGAAAAAGAAAAACGTTGCTGAAATCGGAAAATTTAATGAAAATTCATTGCTGAAAATTAACCCAAAGGAAAAGAGATGATCATTACTTTAATATTAATATTAGTTAAAAATGAAAGCTAATGAAATACGATAACATGCTAAAAGATATGCTTATTTAACTTATGCGTATAAAAATGAAAAATGTTATTCATTGAATTAAATTGTAGATATTATTTAAAAATAATTAATAATATAATCGTACGTTAGAACATAAAAATAGAATACAATCTAAATTAGTGAAATGCAAAATACAATCAGTACATTAAAAACTTATTTATTCTCTAAAAATAATTGGTGTAGATATCATAGACATTCTAAATTATTATTTAAATGAATTTGTAATATTAATGAGTAAAATATTTTACGCAGATCCGCAGTTATTTCACTGACGCATCATTTATCGCTGTATTAAAATATTTTTAACTAAAGTAATTCTAAATTTTGTTAAAAATATTTTATGTTATGCAGAAAATAATTATTTTCAAAACTACGCATTTTAGCTTGAAAATAGTGTCGATCGCATTTAGTTATTTGTAATTTTCCAGGCTTGTTTAGAAGTATTATCTTGGCACGATTTTTATGACCCACGCATCGGTTTAGGATAAGTGCAGGGTTTTTACAAACTCATTAGGTGCTGTTCTGTGTTTAATCCGTCATCTGCAAGGCAGGCGTTGGGTTTTTATGATATGGCGGATAATTATACGTAATATTAGGCCAAATTGCATATTGGGTAGGTTCTCGATAATCGTTTGCGTTTATGTGTTAGGGCAACTAAGGGTTATTGGGTTTTTCCGGAGCGAAAGTCTCGATGGTTCGACACGTACGCCGACCATGTTTTAGGATGGGGCCCAAAAGGGTGATGCTACAGAAAAATTGAAGGAAAAGAAAAAGAAAAGTTTTAAAATTCTAAACCACCCAGCCCGACGTTACACGGCACAAATAACGTTACCTTTTTCACAAAAAATTCTTATATTTTACACCGTCCTGTCACGGTCGCCAGATGATAAATATAACCAGTATCAGAGGAAGGTAAAATAAATGAAATTCGAATATTCCGTAGAATAATATATAATAATAAAGAAAGGAATAATAGGCTCCACGGCATCAGATAGAGAGGAAAATTCTAAGTGAAAAATCATTTTATAACTTTTCGATCCGATTAATATTCATTGAGTAATCATCGATTGAAAATTAACCGAGCGGGACAATCAGAAGAGAGCTGCAGCAGAGATTCTCGGCAGGCCACCCCACTCCGCCCGCCTAATGCTTCGGCTCCTGCTGTAGCTCTCTCCTAATTGGCCCGTTCGGCTAATTTTCAATCGATGATTACCCAATGAATATTGCTCGAATCGAGAAGTTACAAGTTCATTTTTTACTTAGAATTTTCCGCTCTTTCCGATACCGTAGAGAATATTATTCTATTCTTTAACACCCTGTATGTATAAACATTAAGTCAGTAATTAATTTACTCGTGAGAAATTACACAGCACATCCGTCGCATTACATCGATATGATGACAATGGCCCTTACATCGAGTTGCACGTATAACCTGCTCTTCGGATGGTGCTACCTACGCGTTATCCTCGCTCTGTTCCAAACTCGCGCATGGCTTGACTCGCAGTCGGGCTCCTGAAATTTGCAATGACTCGTAAACGTAGATATGCATTTCTAAAGCCTGCTGTGGTATGTGCTTGTGTGCCTTATGAATTGCTAAAACTGCACCAGCCGCATCCTGAAGTGCCCCTCCTTCTGTCGTAGCGTTTGTGCAAAGAACCTCAACAATTTTCTGTGAGTTTTTACTTCATACCTATCTCAGATTCTTTGGAAGTTAGGTTCGATAAGTGATTTTCGAAAATTTAGCAGTAGCAGCTTTTAGTCCTCATTGTGCGCACAGGCACTATATACATTGCGAATAGATATTTCGTAAATAGGCTGTCCTCTCTTACTCTCCTCTCCAGTCGGTGATTAACTTCATAGCTATCACTGTTTTGCGCGAATCGCAAATTCCCTTCTGGTCGACCTTCTTCTTCAAGTCCAGTTAATACCGTGAAACACAGATATCATCAGCTACACCATAATCAAGTAGCGAGATACACTGAACCTGTCCTTCCTTGTATCAGCTACGGCAGACTACTGCACTTGGACTTCTGCACTTCTGAAATCCTAGTGTCATTTACTGGTGTAAGCTGCTGCGTCGTGCTATCGGCTCAGACCGCCACGCCCACCAGCCAGTCACCGCTATCTTCTCTCCAGACGAACGTCTCTGGCTGTGCCTCACTCCCATCTGTTGCCGCGCAGGAAGCTATGCCCCGCACTACTACCGCCTCTTCTAAGAGAATCGGCTCACCCATCTCGCCATCTCTAGCTTAGGCTCTAGAACAACGCTGTACGCGCTTGCTTTCAAACAACTCTTTGCGCCGGGACATTCTCGCAGCCTCTTTCTGCAAATTCTGCGTTGGCGACTGAATTCCTCATCCAAGAGCTTAAGAACGGAAACAACTCTCTCCTCTTCGCAGTTGTACATAAGCGTCCTCGCACTACCTACCCCCCGCAAACTCTTTGAGCTTCGTTGTGTGAACTATTGGAATAGGTGCATATGTATTCCCGTTATGAAGCAGAATAGCATTGAGATTTCGTTTTAACGAATCAATGATGAGTCTCCAATCTTCATCCTTACAAGTATTCGATTTTAATTCATTACATAACCCTTTTACTACTTAACAGAAGACCAATGAAATCGTCTGATCTTTGGCGAAGAATTTTCGAATGTTCTTTTTTCTATCACAAGCAACGTAAGCTTTAGTTCACTTTGTCAATAAATTTTTCTTCTTCAATGCTGCTGCTAGATATTCAGCTCCATGTTAGCTAATCCTAAGTCTCGTATGAGATCATTCAACTCCTTTTAATTGAAAATTAATGGTTGATGCATTAAAATCAAATATTTATAAGGATGATGGTTGGAGACTCTTCATTCATTCGCCGAAACGAAGTCTCAAAACTGTTCTGCTCCATAACAGGTGTACATATGCACCTATTCCAATAGTTCACACAACGAAGCTCAAAAAAACCTACGAGAATTTTCAGATAGTGTTGGATAAAATAAACTATTCAGAACACTATTGGAATGTTCGCGGTGATCAAATTTCAACCCTGATCATAGGCCAACAATCAGGATTCACCAAAAATCCTTGCTTCTTATGTTTATGAAATAGGAGGGACAGGCAGAATCACTGTATTCAGAAAGAATGACCGAAGAGAACTGTTTTGAATATTTAGGAGAGGAGTTTTCCGCGACATGTGGCTTTAGTTTATTGATTGGCCGGTTGAAAATGTCCATATAGAATCCATATGAATTTCATACGGATTTTTCGCGAAATTTCATACGAAATCCATATAGAAATTCGTCTAAAATTAAATCCTGGATTCCATATGGATTCCGTATGAAAACTATAGATTTCCAGGTGGAATTTCAGGCCTAGGTATTTGGAATAAATTACGAAACTTCATAGTTCACGTCGGTTTGGTGACCATCTTTGGACACAGTTTTCAGTTGGGTGTATTTAATTTGTAAAATTTTATGGAAACGAAAATCTGTGCGTTATAAGTCATGAAAATTATATGAAGTTGTTAGATATAAAAAATTATTTATAAATTGGAATGAGTATAAATATGTAAAAATTTTGGAAATTTAGTAAATTTAATTTGTGAGAAATTTAAATCAATTATCGTAACATTGAAACTATCTCTAACTTTAAACTAACTAGAAGACATCACGCTCGCCACGCAAACGCTTCTCATACAGACGCCTGTGCGTGCACATGACGTCGATATGTAAAGAACCCAACGCAGTAAACGTCGATGAGGCCGGGAGCCTATTTAAACAGGCTTTTGATTTCTGCCTTAAGGGAAGGTAACGGACGGTTCCTTTAAAAGTAAGTAATTGGCCGGTACCGATTAGTTAAACAAAAAAAAAAGAAAACTTAATACACTACTCCGAGACTCGATAGCGTTTTTGTTAATCTAAAATTATTTCAATTATAAAATTGAAGCAGAGAGGCGTGAAGCGCACTGCCGCTCTGATATATGTACAATAAAACCAAAGAATGTGTAACGTCGCGCGCCTTTCAACAGAATGTTTGAAAATTTCAAACTAAAATAAAAAGGAACTCCAAAGATATTAATGAGACCTATAACAGATATATATGGGTTTCTCGCTTATTTTTCTATGTTACCTACTCTAATAGTAAAAATCGATATCGATCGAGCGCGTTAGATTAAACAAAGAGTTTTCTCAAGAGGGTTTCCGTTTTTCCCACTTTTGTCCGACTGCCTCGCACATGCCCAAAAATACTATATATATGGATATACTTTATATGCATTATTTAAACACAAAAGTTAAACTTTAATTCTTATAAATATTTTATGTTATGGTCTTTCCTGGAATGGTGATACTCTACATTTTTATTTACTTGCAATAAAGAAACGCGTAAAATCATTTAGTTTGTGCTCTGCAATATTTGCATACATTAGAATTTACAATCGACCCGGGAATTTAAACCATTAGTATTGTGTTTCGGTATACGTAAGATTCGTTACCTGCACCGGCAATTAGAATATGTATTTCAAAATAACTAAAATAAAAGCAGTTATATAATTACATTTAATAACAAATCAGTAAAAGTATATGCATTCATTTCAAACTTTAAGTAATTTCTAGTTTGGTTAAATATTTCATAAATTAATAATAATTAAACATTTTTTTTAGAATCTTCTGAATATTAGTTCAGACTCTTCAAATTGTATACAAAAACCAGATGAGCGCCTACGTCACAAGCAACGCTGTTTAGACGCTCGCTGCACGCGTGCAACCCATAAAAAAGGGGAGGTCAGATAAGGCGCACTGCACTAAGCCTAAAAAATATACTTTTCCACCAGTGGAATTTTACACAGTTTAGGATGGGAAATAATATTATTTTCATTTTAAATTCAATATCTCAGCAATTTGAGTAAATATGTCAACTTTTTATTAAGAAAATCAAGCAATATTGCAGAGTACTATAACTATGCAAAATTTAAATGGTGAAAATCCCGCTATTTTAGGAATAATCAATTTATTTAGAAAATTATATTTTTTATAACTTATGTTAAAATAAACTGTGCCATATCAATAAATGGTGTATAAAGTAAAATTTTACATATTTACATTTTATTTTTATTAAGTGCGTGCCTATTTTTAAGAGACTTTTAAGTTATAAACAACGTATGTGTTGTTTACAGCGTATTTTTCCCTATTTTCATTTAGTTAAGTATTTAGTTTATATTCTAGAAATATCTAAAATAAGTATAAATAAGAAAAACAATTGTTCTAAGCAATGAACGCAGTATAAACATTTAATTGCGTATATTGTTGCGAATTTGTTAATTATTGATAATCAGAAATATCTACGTAATTTGAAGTAAAAAATATAATATTAATCAATGCTTAAATTTTAACTTTTCAACTATTAACATTGTTAAAATCTATTTACAAACTTGTAACGGGACAGGATTTAGGATATCGAGGTAAAAGTACGCGGATGCGGGGCTAGAACCCACGACCTCAGGATCCAAAGGCGCGCTCCATAACACTGAGCCAACGCCGCACTGGCCTCGACTCAGCTACAGATTCTACCGACTACTTCATGCCGGTATCACTGGGCTCTACCATTCGCCGACTAGCTTTTCAAATCAGCTGCCGTTATAAACTATAATCTAAGTTAATTAATGGTTTAGTATAAATTTATATAATATATTTCTTATTTTAGAGCAAAAACGAGCATATGAAATATTATATTTTCTTTACTTTTGTTTTACGCTAATTATAATTGTTAAAGATATAAGTTTAGATATAAGAAAATCGTATGGAAAATGTGTGAGAGCAAGAGAGATGACAGATGCGCTCTCTGTCACTCCTACACAGTTTCCTATACAAGCGTCAGTCTATCGAGGGTATAAAAGCGGACCGATTTGCCCTGTACGATGAACTCGTCTACGACCCAAGTTTGGCGTCAGACGTGTATTCCACACTACTTTTCAAAAATAAACTCTAATTCACATTAAACAAATTTCAAATTCATTTCTTCAATCCTCAACTATTTTTTCAAAGAAAAAAAAACAATAAATCGTTTACAAATCAATATAAATTTCAATTTATTCAACAAAACTTATTACATTTATAAAATAAAAAAAATCAAATCAAAGAAAGAATAAAAAAATAGAATTCACAGAATTCATTTAAAAAATAATAAAGAAAAAGTAAGAACAAATTTTTATAGACAGTAGATCAATAGATTCTTTGAATTTAATGCATGAAAACTTTGTAGTTTAGAAATTAAATTAATAAAAGCGTGAAAAGTTGCAATTTAACAAAGAGCACTTTTAGGGCATCTAAAAAAATAGGCTTGAAAAGTAGCTAGAAGTATCTACCTATAAACAAATCCAGACCGTTTAGTAACTGCGAACTAGCAGGATTATTTGAAAGGATAGGAAGTTAATGTATGGTTTGCAACCAAAGTTAACAGATAAAGCCTTTACCTACCAATGATAGTGGTTCGGGTTTTATCAGTGATAACTTACGGTTAGAACTAATATTAAATATAAACGGGCCACACCTGAAAGTTGACGCTTCTGCCGTAACCTGAGATTCGGGAATTATATAAGAATATGTTAGCTCTAAATTTTAATAAGATAAAGATAAATATCAAAATTTAAAAATATATTAAATCATTTAAGACTAAATTTTACGGATAATTAAAAATCGGGAAAAATAATACGAATGAATAAAATTCACATTAATACTGATTCAGTTAAAATTTTACGCGTTTCCATAACACAAAAGCTCTGTCCGGAGTTAAAGTGTTTAAATACACTGGCTCAAAAAGGAGCAGCGTACACGCATTTCTTACGCGAAATGTGTACACAAAATATTAAATAAAGTATTTCGTTCTCAGAGGTCAAGATATATAATATAATCAAAGAAAAGATATATAGAATATATCTAATGATTTTTTGCTTGCCGGTGACCACGCTTTCCAAGAGGATGAATAGAGAAAGGGTGTCTCTCGGGCTGAGTAATTTGACATAATCACGACGCGAAAGATTTCCGGATAAATAGATTTTCGGTAAATGGGTTGCCGAAGGTTTTCGTTTTACAAAAAAGGAAAAGATCACCCAACAGATGGTATATTTATATTAGTTTAAATTAACACGGCGTGACTTAACAAAGATTAGAAAACTTAGAGAAAATTAGAAAGATTAGAGCTTATCGCCTCTCGTAAACTTCCGTCTTTTCGTATCTCTCGCAAACACCGGCTAGGCCCATGCGTAATAAATTCGTTTGTGCATCGAAACTTGATGCCCTAACATCTCCACCCCCACATTTCTGCACGTGTAATGTGACATTAGATACTTGTCTGGCCTTAAAACTTCTGCCTCATTTCAAAGCCAGAAAAATCGAGAAATGTAAGGCTAAAATATATTCCGTAAAAATATCCTACTTATAATGAAACAATTACTAATTACAGAAAAGTGTAACGTGACAGAGAAGTCAGAATTACTAGAATTTGTTTGAAAAGTTATTGAGACATTTCAAGTAGTTTGGTTGCTTGATGAATCTCAAATTGCACTTCCTTCACTCTCACCTTGACTACTTTCTTTAATACATCACGGAATACAGTGAAGACTAAGTATAATAATTCCCTGAAGATATAAGTCAAATGGAGAATCGATACCAAGGAAGATGGAATAATAACATGACGACAGATTTGCTGTTAGACACTAAAGAGATAAATGAATCAAAATAGAGAAAAGAGTTCGCTACAATAGAAAAAAGTGTAAGAGCAACATCAATCTGAAAACTTTATTCGCATCAGTAGCATTTATTTCGAAGTAATTTATATCCATGACATTTTTTGGTATTCACAATTTTTTTTTGTTTTTTTTTTTTGAGGTTTTTGCAAAATGTTCGGATCATTGGGCTTAACAAACTTCAGAGAATCAAAATATGTAAAAAGAACACTTAATCCAATGTATCCGACTTCTAACGAATCCGACTTTTATTTCTTTTACAAATTTCACGCGTACAGCCATCGATAATGCTTGCTACAAAGGTATGCTAAACTAAATGCTAGGACGTTCGGCTGCAGACTGAGTAGGTAGCCGGTGCGCGTTTCACTCGGCAGTTACAGTTTTGGATAATTCGTCCGTCTTATGAGTCTGCATATTCTTTCCTGAATCTTAGCGAGTCCTCCTCACGGCAGCTTATCTCCTGAATGGTCAGCATCTTTCGAGTGAAGCTACCATAAGAAAGCTACACTCGAACTCTTTATCGCTTGACTACAACTTATACTTAGTTTTACAAGAAGAATAAAATAAAAACTAAAAATTAAAAAGTAATGTTGAAATTTCTAGGCTTCTTCGATGGTAGTTTCTTCTAGTGTAGAGTGGTAGGCATACTATCATATCGTCAAAGAAACAAATGCAATTTTATCAAAATTCTTGAAAATTGTTACGTTTTGAAGGTCTGGAGAAAATACCTTTCTCATCAGGCAATGCTGATAGACGTTAAATACACATGTTTCTTTTTTAATTTACTATATACTACTAATAAATATCTGAACAAAAACTGTAGTTATTCTTTGACGCTTTAAGACGTAGTTCTTCCTGGATCTCGCGAGAGGCATAGAAATCTATGCAGGAAGGATCTTATATTCGCGAGACCCAGGAGAAAACTAAATTGGACTAAAAGGTTCCTTCCTCCGTAGATTTCTATGCCCCTCGTTACTACGATTTTTGATCAGCTATTTATTAGATAATTAAAGAAACATAGAACCATGTGTGTTTAACGTCTATCAGCATTGCCTAATTTAATTTTTATGTATTTTAATAAAATTGCATTTGGTTCGCAGACGATCATCTTTTTTTTTAATAACTTTAAATAAATAAATGTTGATAATTGTACATAAGGTAATTTTTTTTATTTTGATCGAATACTAATAATCTCAAAAATAAAGTCAATTTAACGTTATAGTGTAAAATATTTTATTGAATAGCCTAATACCGAACTTGCATTTTGTGGATAAATTTGTAATTAAGTAAACGTAAAATACTTGGTACTATTATAATACATTTCGTAAGTTTTTTCAAAGTTTCTTACAGTCTTACTGTATTTATGAATTGACCAATCCCTTTAGCAGAAAACTGTAAATAAGTAACCAAAATACGACAACAAATCTACCTGTCGGTATCAAATATCTTCTTAAATGCTATAACGGGGGAACTTAACTGAGCGTGGGAGCGACTCAGTAGCTTCCTCGCGTTTATAAGTAGAAGGAAAATGACGGTTAATTTCCCATCCAAATTTTTATTAATTACTTTAATCACGGTTTGATATTTATCTGCTTAGCCAGATTTAAATCAGGGCACCAGGTACTGTATTTTTAAATCTATCTAGTATGATTGTGTTAAACTCGAGCAGTGGCACTCGATTAATTTATTTGAATTAAATCCTTTTTTTAATTATTTATGCGCGACTAGCCAGAGGCAGAGTCGTGAGGTCGAATGGTCAGAGACGTTCGAGCTGAGTTTCGGGTTGTGGACAGACACGTACACACACATGCAACAATATTAAATAATGAAAATAAATAAGTTCACATTCTATTAATTGGAGTTGATCCTTAACAATTTGAGTCCTGTAATAGGCAAATAAATAGTTACAAAAGACCTCTGAGAGGGATACTATTTCCATTGAAGCAAATAAAATCTAATCTGTGAGTCTAGCGCAATATCTATTATAAAGCCTGTCGTAGGCACGCTAATTATTCAAGTGATTACTATAAATTTATTTGAAATGAAATAAGAAATTAAATATTTGCGTTGAAGAGGCACGCAAGACGCTTTACAGTATTTTTGAGTCACTTGGCTCACCAAATTTAGCGTTGCTTCACCTCAAATTTCGAGCGTACGGACACGTGCTGGAGAAATTAATTAACAAAAAAAAAAAAATAACTACAAGCGCGCGAGGACGAAGGCACTCTAGTGCGGAGTTAAAGCCACAAAGTAGGCATAAAAATTATAAATTAAATTTAATAAAAAACTGTAAAACCGCGTAAGGCAAATCCTACCCTTTTGTAGCTCCTGCTCGTATCGAAACGATTTTAATCAGATATCAGGCCTGGAAAAGCGAGGTAGTTATATTACAATTTTAAAATCCTACTAATTAAATAATTTTAATAAATTAATAATTTATAAATTCGAACGAACGAGCGCTGCCAACAAAAAGGCACGGGCGCTATCACTGTTCGCGAAATGAACTTTTACGCGTATCTAAAATCGCAACTACTCGAGTCCGTCGAGGCCTGTGGCATCCTTCGCACTATTGTCACGTCGCTCGCTGATTGGTGCGCTCTAGTTCGGCACCACATCGGAATGTTGTTGTGTCTATCATCCTTCTCTCTCGCTCCAATGTCCTTTTCCCTTGCTGCTCTAAGCACATGCACTACAAGTATCTTATTGTGGAATTTTCCATAATTTTGTAATTTTAAAATATTCCAATTCGATACTGGTGCTACTATGTGCCAGCAGGCAATATTTTCGAAATTTTAAGCTCAAATACGAATTCAAATTCGTGGGCAAATCGAGAGAGACATTAAAAAGCCGATAAATCTCAAATACCGTAAAGGCAGGAAAATATTTTAGAAGCCCCTTCTTTGACATGAATAAGAGTGCTTTTTAGAGAATTTTACAAGAGAAAAATAATAATGACATGGAGGCAAAGGCAAAAAGAGAGATAAAAATTAAATATACATAACTTAGTCATCTGCAACATTTGTAGATGTTCTGAGCGACGGAGCAGCACATCCTTGAGGTTGCAGCGGAATCTCCTGTTGGTGTCTTTTGACCCTGAAAGAAGGTGCCGTCGCTCGTCGACGCGTAGTTGCGCATGTATAAAAAATAAAAATAAAAATAAATAATTGTTTTAAAGGATTAACGGCCGGAGACGAGAGGTGGAGGTTGCTTCATTTGCCTTTTAGGCATTTTTATTAGCGTGTTTCGTGCGATTAACAGGCAAAAGCCCGCCACGTTACACAATGCAATGAGCTAGTATAATAACTCTTAGGCGATAATCACAGAAAAAGTCGCCAAACAAACAAAAATTTCTTCGCCTAATTGAGTCAGCCATTGACTTCTGGATCTCTAAGCTCAGGTTCACGATCGGCGGCCCAATAGAAACCGAAAAATTATCTTTATATTTTTCAGTTCACGATATTGATAGTATTACTTTGTCAATCAAGCGCTTGGTCTTTCCGTCACATAAAGAAATCAATAACACTAATTAGGCAAAATTAGTTAGCAGCCTCCGTATCCCCTGCGTATATACAATATTTGTTACAAAATTCTATATATTTCATGAGACATATTATATCATAAATAGTTTCGTGCCAACAGTTTCCTTGCAATATTAATAATTTTGCATAATGCTATGGCAAAACTAATATAAAAAATGAAATTAACCGCATGATAAACCACCGTATAAGCTTTCTATTGTAAATAAACAGTCATCTAGGTGTATCTGTCTAACAAGGGAAGCTCGAGAAGTCCGGAAAACTATTTTGATGAAACTTAACAAAGACATTCTTTGATCGAAAATATCAGATACATATATCGTATGGGGCCTGAATTAATGCTCATTTATTAAAAATATATGAGAAATCATGATTGTATTAAAACGTGGAAAATGTCACAAAAAAGATATCGAAAGTAAAGATAATAAGCTTTCATTTACATTTTCAATAGCACTTTTCATTCAAAAGTTATGAGCGATCGAAATTTAAGTTAATTTTTGGGCCTTAAAATTGAACGTTTATTTCAGTTGAAAAATGCATCCAAAATTAACTCGTTCATAACTTTCGAACAAATAGTGCTAATAACTCGTTCAAAAATGCAAATGAAAGCTTATTATCTATATTTTTTATAACTTTTTTTGTGACATTTTCTACAATGTATTTTGGCCTTGCAATAAAGGTTTTAAGACAACCATGATTTCTCATATATTTTCATAAAAAGGGCATTAACTCATGCCCCTTGACCCATTTAACTATAATAAAATACGAGAAATGCATCTAATATTTTCGATCAAAGAATGTCTCTGTAAAGTTTCATCAAAATCGGTTTTCCGGATCCCTTGGGTTCTCCTTCTAAGTATAAAGGCACGATAACCTGTTGATCTACAGGGTGTACGTACAAGGTGTATGTCGTCGAGTAGATAAATGTTTTGGATTCCCAGTTTGAATATCACAATACTTTAAAGTATTTTTTTTTATTTTTTCTGTTTTTTGTATGGTGTTTAGCATATTGAAGCTTTCGGTCGAAATCTAGTCCGCGCAATATTTTCCAGAAGATTATGCGAAAAATGTTGTCGAAAATCCTGCATGCGAAAGCCCTTTTAAAAATTCTGCAAAAAATTTTACAGTATATCTTGCAAGTTTTTTTGCAGAATTTTCTGCAGATTTTTTCTTACGGGTTAAGAAGTTTTAGTACGTTTTTGTAATTAGAATTGCTTAATTTATAAGTTCTTTAATCAAAGAAAAATTTTTTTTTTAAAGTTGGCAGTTATAACTACTTAACACTAAGGTATCAAAAAGCATATATGGTAGATGTCCCGATTACTGTGCTTTAACTGGTTACTGTACCCTGTCCGTTTCTATAGGATACAGTAATCGGCACAGGGTAAATGAAGTATTCGTATCTTATGGCAAGCAGAGGATGTCCAGTAATAAAAGCATAAAATTTCTTTGACTCAACTGTGTTATTATACGATTTTATTTGATTTTTATAAAAGTTAACTAAGAAAAGTTAGTGTAATTTAACAAAATTAGAGGCCGTCTGCTTAATGCACATATTAAGCTTAAGTAGACGCGTGGTCTGTAAACAGCCCATTTTACACGTGCATACGTGCATATACGTAAAATAATCATAGGAAAAAATGGTAGAGGCACGGCCAACGTATATCACAAAACGACTCTTTGGGATATTTTTCTACTAATTTGACCAACTTTTCATGAAAGTTTTATCAAAATTATAGGTGTTGGTTTTAATTTTAGAGCTACCAATATAGCGATTTTGGAAAAATGCATATATCTTCAAATGACTGTATCTCAAGATATATTAATCTAATTATAACTTATAAGAAACAAAATATTTGTTATGGCACATCGAAATAATAAGACTTTGTAGAAGTAAAAATATTAAGTAAGTGACAAACAGCAACCACTTAAATGTGACTTAGAAAATGAAAATATGGTATTCCCAAAGAACTTTCCATAATGAGTATTAATCGATGTCATTCTAGTAACGCTCTATCTTATTCTATAAATAATTGACATTTTATGAAACGAAATGCAATTTCGCATGTTCAAATTGATGAAGTTTAGCCCAAGATAGAATTTTTCAAATAATGCAATTTTTAGCTCTTTTTCAAAATTTTTTTTAATTTCACTAAGTGTTCTATGAAGTATACCGGTCTAAATTTAGGGAAATCTTCATGTTTTAATATAGACTTTTTTAAGCGTTTTTTAAGAATCTCCTAGAATGCTTGCTAAGGGGCAACAGGGTAATGGTACTCAGCGGGTTATACCAGTAACCCTTATTTTAAAAAATATTAACACTTTCACTTATCTAGAGTTACAAAAAAAATTTATATCATAGTGGCTTTTCATCTAGCTAAGGATGTTTACCAAATGATTTATAAATATTTTTTCGCACTGAACTATTTTAGTTTTGCAGTCATAATAATAATGAATCCTTAAAGATTTAAAAATTCAAAAAAAACGTTGAATGTGTCACGGAGTGTGACGAGTCAGCGCAATATGATATGGAGACAATATGAAGAAAAGAGAAGCAGCGCGGACGTTAGCTCAGTGGTTAGAGCACTCGATTTCGGCGCGAGACGTTTCGGGTTCGAATCGCGTTCGTTCGTCTTTTTTATTACGAAGTCGCACTTAACATTAGACTCGGCCGTAACAAATGATAACTATCCAATTTTATTCGATCTTAATTTGAGAAGATAGTTGTTATTTAAGATAATTGGGTTATATGAACGGAAATTAAAAAGAGTGAGGTTGTAAATCTGTAAGACGTACCTTACACGCTCTTTCTATTCAAAGGGCTTATAGCACTAGAATTGCGCATCTGACTTAAACGTAATGATAATATAAAACCGGTTAATGCTTTTAACACATAGTAACAGTCATTATTTTCTAGCAATTGAAGAAATAAAAAGCGATTGAGAAACCCCACGTGGGGAAATCGCAGTCACTCTAAAATTTTTTTCGTTTGCTTAAAAATGAATGAATATGCACTTTATGAACTAACAAAATATTGCCAAGGTATTAATTGAAAATGTTATGAATATGAAATATAGGATATTTAAAAAGTGTGACCACCATTACCTCATTCAATCCTATATATATATATATATATTCATAAGCAGAATTTACGCAATTTTATTGTAGCTTTAATTTTAAGTGTTACGTATTTTGAATGTTATTTCAAAATACCGAATATTCTAGGGTCGTAGTTTTTTATGTTTAAAATTCTAATAAACAAAAACTTAAATCAAAGCTAATAATTACTTACCAAGTTATCTCCACAAGGTGTCCCATCTCGAACTAATCCTAAACCTGGAGAAGAACCTTCAACATCCACTCCCTCCGTTGTAGCCCTGAAAAAGTAATATGAACTAAATAATAAAATACTTCATAAAATCGCGCCCAATTAGTTATAAAGCTTATTCACTATTCATCATTATTAAAATAGTTGCCTTTATACATACAATCATGTATGTCTAAATTAGTCACTTCAGATAAAACAAGTTAAGCCATGTTTTAATTAATTTTTCTGTTGAAAATGTCCACATGGATTCTACTTAGATTTTCATGGAAAAATCTACATTGTATTCTGCGCGGAAATATTTGAACCAGAAAATTAATAATAATAAGGTTTGCATAAACTTGATATCCTTATTAGCTTCATTTAACTAATACTTTAATTAAATTTAAAAAGCGGTAAGATTTAGCATAATGCAGCTTAGGTGCGAATTTGTAGTCGAAACTCGCGCGGAGTGTCTATACTCTCTGGGTCTCAGATTTTACTGAAACTTTACAGACATTCTTTGGCAAAAAAATTCGCTAGTACTAAAAAGCAAGAGGCTGTGTTGAGGCCCATTTAATTAATATATATGAAAAATAATAGTTGTCTATAAACCTGTACAGCAACCCTATTGAAAATGACTATATGGAATCTATATGGATTTTCATAGAGATAATAGATTCCATATCTCTATGTTAATCAGTTCCCTGTTCTAGATTTTTGCAATTAATTATGAAACTTGAAAGTTCACGTAGATTTTTACCCAGGTTGGATAATTACCCAGTTTGAGTGTTATCATCCGTATCGTAATACCTAATATGGTCACCAAACCTAGATGATTTTTTAAATTTCGTAATTACTAACAAAAATCTTGGATCTGGCACTTTATATCATAACTTTATAACATTCTGACAAGAGGAACCCATGATCTCCGGGAAACCAATTTTACTAAAACTTTGGGAAACAGTTTTTGATACCTAAAAATGAAATTTAGAAACAATTTTAGCGACCAATGGGCCCAATCTTTCAGGATAACCGCTATTCCTAAGCCAAATACGCAAAAATGCATACAGTTTTTTCATGCTTAACAGATTAGCGACTAAATAAAATATAAAATGTTTCCAAATCACAAATGAAAATTAAGAATGCGACCCTTAATTTGAGAGGTTGTAAAAGTCAAATGCTCTACTCATTCAAAAGTCATGAGAGTTTCAAAATTAGACACAATCTCGTACTTAAAATTCTTCATTATTTTTATACTAATTTAAAATGCAAAATTGTGCCCAATTTTTCAAGTCTTATAACTTTTGAACGAATTCAGCTATTTACGTGTATAACTTCTCAAATTGAAAGTCACATTCTCAACTTTCATTTGTAATTAAGAAATATTTTTTGTTTTCGTTTGTTGCCGAGTTATAAAGTGTGAAGCAACTTAATAAATGATTACGTGTTTGGCTTAAGCAGCGGTTATCTTGTAAACTTGTGCCCATTTGTCGCAAATATTGGTTCTAAACTTCATTTTCAGGTATCAGAATCTACTTTCCAAAGTTTAAGCAAAATCGCTTTCCCGGAGATCGTGGGTTCCCCTTGTAAGTTTATTTACCAGCTCATTCACTGCTATTGTGTCAGGTGGAAAATTTAAATTAATACTATCAAGAGTCCGCTCAATCCGAGATTGAAAATCCGCCAATGTTCTACTATGGAGTTCTGACTACGCGCCGACAAGATCGACCATGGTTGACGAGATACAAGTATTAACTGCGGAGGTATTGGAAGCGTTAGGATTATAATTAAGATTAGGTGCAATCTTGGCTGGCATTGATGCGTAGAGAGAAGAAAACGCTTGCTCACCGACAACCCACTGTACGATGAAAGAGGGACAGAATTAAATTAAATTGAATTAAAATAATTTTGATTGGGACTGATTGTTCATTTAAATATTAATAAAATGAAATAAACTCTCTTAATTAATTGTACGTAATGAAAATAAATATGGTTTGAAAATGCTTAATGAGCTCTTGATAATAGCTAAATATAGGGCTGCATTGGCTCGATTTCATTCCCACGTTTCCATGCCTCAAGTCGCCATCATGTCCAGACCTTCATTAATGATACGAGCTCTCCAGTCGTCCAGATCCTTGTGTAGTAACTCTCTACGAAGCTCAGATCTATATCTTGCCGAGTTGATTGCGTCGAGTACGTGAGGACTCTGGAAGAAAGCCGACTAGAGGAGCGAGCATACACGTCAACGTTCATACGCTGGAAGTTGGCCGATAGATAGATTGAGTTTCGATGTGCCAGGATGTTTAACGCCAGTGACCCTATACAAAGCTGGTGGTGTCTACCTGCAGAGAATCAGCCTAGGTTAATGCAGTGTGTGGTGTCCAAAACGAGAGATATTGCCATACACGAAGCGCGCACATGCATTAAGTGCTCGCTGAATTTTGATGGTGCGAGTTTTGTCTAGGTCATTATAGATAGCACCAGTATAATTGAAGTGTAGAAATACGAAGCTCTGAACCAGGTTCGGTTTTGAATGAAAAAGAAAGACAATCGTGCGAGATTTTTGTTTTCTTATCTTACATATGCGTTTATTGTTATAGTTTAAAGTTTATTAAGGAATAAAGGGAAACTGAAGAATTTCAAAAAAATTGTATATTCTTACTGTAGTTGATACAATAAAAACAATGTTAAGCTTATTATAATGTTCGCACGCTCGCTATATGTTAACATGTACGTATACTTGAATATATATATATAATTTCGCAATTTGCAATATTTTGTCAAGTGCAGCTCGCTAGATACATTTAAACATAGACTAACCTACTACCACGAATGGTTGGCGCGATTTCTGGAGAAGTTGATCCTTTTAGGCAACTGACAGATCCAATCAAGGTGATTCTTCGTTAAGCGTAGACATCTGCTCCCTTTTGTAATAGTTTCTAATTGATCCTAAGTAGGATCAGCAGAATTTTCACTGCTATCGTCGAACACACTCGACGGGCAATTCCACCGAGCACTTAGAACACACGAGAAGCAACGTTTTTCTCCTTCAGGAGGACCTGTCGCGACTATATAATCACAGTACAGAGCTAAATTTGGCACGGAGAAAAATGTTGGTTATCAATTTAATTTGAAATTTAAGATTATAATTATTAATTATTATTTCGTTTATTTATTGGCTGATAAATTTATAGGATAAGATGTTCAGTACACGATAGAGGTTATGCAAGTAATTCGGTTTGGCTAGATGCACTTTAACTTATATTAAACGCCTTCTATTCCAAAACAGCTACAATAGTTGGTCTTTAGCAACTACTGTTTTAGCGTACCTTGCTCTTTGAAAAATCGCGTCTCTATCTTTGCTCAATGATCTAAGTTTATCATTGATCCATGAGCCTGATTTTATGGTGATTTAGCGGGAAGTATAAGGTGCATGTTTGAAAGGTGACGTATTGTAGAAGTTTTAAGATAAATAGCGTCGTCAGACGAATAGCCGCACATCCTGCAACTATCCACTGTACGCATTAAGTCTAATGAAGAGTGTATATCACTTTGCAATGCTTGCATGTCACAGCGACAAAAATCGCAATAACGGACTACTTTCGTAGCGGCTACATTTCGCGCAAATTTATAACACAAGGTAATTGCTAGATGACCCGCTGAAAATAGGATAATGGATGACTCGTAAGATTCGACTTTCTCCAAACTGTCAAGGATAGCGTGGTCAATGTGTGTCGTTGAAATTGTTGTAAAATGTATCGCCTCGACTAGTACCAGTAATAAACAGTGTTCCTTTATGAGATTAAATAGGTTTTGACGATAGAATAACTCTTCGAGTATGTTAATATTAAAATCTCCAACGAAAATGATATTTTTATATGATTGAACAAACTCATCAAGTTTATCGAAGAAAGTCATAAGGGCTAACCCCTCAAGCCGTCGATATATAACTGTAAATACCAATTTAGATTCGAACATAATTTTTTTATTAATTGCTTCAAAAATTATAAATTTACTTTTATTTATATCAACAATTTTTGTTTCAAAAAGCACCAAAAAGTAATTAATAATAAGATCTTGTTTGGACCGCATCAAGTGTACATTCATTTGTATGATTTTGATGAATTGCAGATCTATCTGTACTGCATTTCGCTCTCACTCGTGACATATCATCCTATCAAGATCAGACTGACTTGTGATTGTAAATACTTTGATTGACGAATTTTTACGATCAAAAGTTATTTCGTTACGCATGTTCACTCACTTGTAATTTCTAGCTTTTGCCCGTTCGCGTGTAATCTTCCTAAGTTTATAACTTGCGCTACTAACAAATTCATTGACAAAAATTATTTTATTGCGCAAACACTCTCGATCCTGAAAATTTGTGAATATTTCGGATGCTGGTATTTGACCTTTCTTAATTTTTAAACGCATTACCGTATCGCGCAAATGCACTGAGGTCATACAGAGAATAAGCGAGCGTGTATTAGCTACTGGATTATTAGTGTTTGGTGCTCCTGGGATAGTTTAACTTTTCACTTTCATCTCTCTAATTTCAAAAACATGCTAAAGAAAACGGCTAGCATCTATAAATTGAAAAATTTCAGTGACTTTATCCTCATATATAAGGATATTGGACATTGCCATACCGGAAATAACTATTTCAGCGGTCGTAGTTGAAGTAATGCCAGTATTATTTGCTATTTTTGGCTGGTTTATCTCCGCGAAAGCATTCGCGATATTATTGTCGAGTGTAACGATGCTATTGTCGATTCTCGCAATATTAGCAGATATCTCTCCGTAAAAATTATTTATTTTACTATGTAATGCCTGCTATTCAGCGCGCACGTCGTCACGAAAGTATATATTTTGTCTAAAGATTGTGGTTAGCTGATGAGTTATGCCGAGTTTTTCAAAATCATCTGTCTGCTTGATATTCTGAATAACAAGCAGCACTAATGGCTGTCCTCGCGATGTGCTTCGAATCTGTGCAGTCGATGTACATGAATTTTGTGAATCAAGTAAATTTAAATTCTGTGTACCGTATATGAAAGTGAGTCCAAAGCCGCTGCGTTAGCAACGTCATTTCCATAGGTAATGATATGCCGCCGTCTATGTGAGGCATACACTCGACGTGCGACTTCGACCCTCGCGAGCAAATGTTTGACAACTATGAGAGTGAAGGTGAAGGCCGCGCGGATAGAGACTCGCTCGACACAGATTAGCTTGCGCCAGTGTACTCAATCGTCGGTTTGGCCTCCTCATTAAGCGCTCATTTGCTTGCGCCATCAAAAATGTAAAATAATGTACACAGCGATCGCGCGCTGAAAAGGCCCGAATATAATCAACCGCATAGCCAAGATGAAAATCTGCGTCGCATACATTGCACGTCTCGATTTTATTTTTTATTAATTTACGGTACTTTGTGTAGATATTTTTAATACAAGCGTTAAAAATTTTTACAATATATTATTTAAGGGGACAAGCTGGTGTTAGACCTTTAAAAAAAATACAGAATTAGTTATTAACAATTTATCTTCAGTATTAAATTTGAAAAGGAATTTCTTTTTACTAAAAGGTGATACAAGGGGTATTCAAAAAGTAAGTTTCCCTGTGTTGGGAAAAAAATAAAACACTAGTTTTAGGCTATAAAAATAATTTGACTTTATTCTTTTACTCTTAAATTATTTTTCTACGTAGTCGCCTTGGACTTCAATACATTTTTTG
>UELV01081562.1:0-15499 GCA_900490015.1 Megastigmus stigmatizans
GCCTAGGGTAGTCCCCGCTTTGAACGCAGCCTCTCGAGCGCCCCTGCGAGGGACTTGAGAGGTAGGTCAAGCAGGCCGCTCCGGGGATCTTCGATCCCCACGGAAGCCTGGACCAACGCGGGTGGAGGGTCCCCCACTTCTATGCCCGACGAAATCAGCGGAGGCTCGAACCTACAGAGTAGGGAGCGGACAGCTGCCCTATATAAGGAGGGATAAGCTCCATTCCTCACTCTCCCACTCCACAGAAAGCCGAGGATGATAACAAGGTGTATAGAGTCGCCGATGATGGAATCTAACTAGTGCGCTCCGTAGATTTTCATGTCTAGGTGTAGAATTTGACCATATTCTATGTGTAGGTGTATAAGATTTTGAGGTCTAAGTAGTGTACTCCGTAGGTTTTTGTGTCTAGGGGTAGGATTCGACAGTACTCGATGTGTAGGTATACGGGAAGTCCTATAATGGTGTCCTCGTATACATGTACCACTCTATATATGTTCTGAATCTATCAATAGCATAATAAAATATTTATGTGAAAATTACCAGAAACTACCACGAATTTATTTGGTAGAAGCTATAGAATGTGACGTGGAGTCTACGCTTTGAAATAGATGCTTTTAATTTTAATATGTAATTTAACTATTAAATTTCAATCATTTAGTTCAGATAAGGTGTTATTAACATTAACATATAATGAAAATGACATTCATCTAAATTTCGCATAAAATTCACCTCATTTTTAAAATAACTTTTTTTATGTACGAATTATATTAATTTGGTAAATTTTCAGGATTCTCATACGAGATCTCAATTTCGTATTAGTACTGATAAAACAAAAAAAAATGCAGCCGCAAACAATAATTCTTAATTTTCATGATTTAACCTATTCCGATGAATTTAATTCACCATAATACAAAAAATTAATGAGCTGCACATTTTCCTTAAAAACTTAAAGATATTATAAGTAAAAACTTTATTATTTACCAAATTCGCACCTTCCACAAATATATATATATATGAATTTTATGCGAAATTTAGATGAATATCATTTTAATTATATGTTAATGTTAATAACACCTTATCTGAACTGAATGATTGAACTTTAATATTTAAATTGCATATTAAAATTAAAAGCATCTATATTTAAGCGTAGACTCCACGTCACATTCTATAGCTTCTACCAAATAAATTCGTGGCAGTTTCTGGTAATTTTTACATAAATATTTTATTATGCTGTTGATAGATTCAGAACAACGTAATTTATATAATAATCCGTTATAGTCTCTAAGAAAGTAGTGAAATCTATAAAAATAATCTTATAAAGGTAAAACTTGTAGCAAGTATGATGTTTCTTCCCTAGCACAATTACATTTATTCTTGAATCAAATCCTATTAAAAAATAATATCTTTTTAGCACTGTATCTATATAATCTCTTTTTGATAATGTAAAAAGTAAAAAATATTTTTTGCTGCATAACGTCGAATTCATATTTCTAACTAAATAATCAATTCTTTATTACATTTTTTATATTATCTAAATTTGACCTTAAGAAAGTTATAAAATAAATAAAAATTGCTGTCAAAGCTTCTCCAATTTCTGCAGTTTCCAATTTCTTTTGGCAAAATTTGGCTAAAGAAAGTTGTGAAATCATTTTAGAAATTGTCAAGTATTCTTTTTAGTTTAGCAGCAATCTTAGCAGTTTGTAAGTCATTTTAGTTATTCTATTATTTTTTTCTCTTTTCAATTTAGTACAATATTCTTAGTCTTAAAATGACTGTGAAGATACTTGGCGGTATGGCGTCAAGCAATTTATCGGTGAGCTTACATTAGTCATAAGTACATTATTTATATTAGTAATAAATACTCTGTATATTTTAATTTTAGATAGGCTTACCATCTTGATAATATGTATTTGGAGATCTATAAAAAACATGATACTACTAAACCCACAAATAATCGAATTATTTTGCTACCGTAAGTGGAAGTAAGAAGTGATAAAAATAAATTTACTGCTTAAATGGTTTACAAATCAAAAATGTTTTCTATACTATACATTTAATATTACTGGTCATGGGATAAGTTGGGACGCGTTATGTTTCGATATGAATTAAGAAGTAATGCATGTTATACATCCATAAGAATTTTAGCTTTATTAAATATTCACTTAGTAAAAATTAAAAAAATACATTTCAAATCAATTAGAAACGGACATGATACACCATAAAGAGTAGAAGGGGAGCTACAGATTCTGTAATTCAAATTATATTTCGATCGAAATTACTAATTAACATTATTTTTTTTACTTCAATATTAAGGAAAAAGTATTTGGTAGTTATTAATTTTAAGTTTCATTGTTTTGTATATTACAGGTGCATTTTTGATTTTTAACTGTCAGCTGGTCAATAGAATTATAAAATAAACGAAGCTCTATTCTTACAGGTGTAATTAATATTATTCTTAAAAAGAAATAACAAACAGACAGCATTGAAAATATGTCATAAGAGATCTATAACGTCATTGACTACTAATAAATTTGGCAGAGAAACTACGTTTATATTACTAGAATCTGAAAATTAATATTAGAAAGTTATAAATACAAAATAAATAACGAAAATAACAGAATTGAGCAAAAATAGAGAAAAGATAAAGTGTGAATGGGTAACATTGAAATCAGTACACAAGCGCATAGCTTTTTAAAATAACAAACTGTAGAAATAATTACTTAATTAATACAAGCAATAATCCCTCAGTCACTATAATTCTACCTCGAATAAGTGTATACATAAATTCTGATTGAAGTTTAATTATAGAATATTGGAATACAAATTAACATTAGTATTAACACACACGAAAAAATGTTATATTTGATCTATACTTTAATTTATTATAATTTTAATCTTTTAAAAAGTTCTCACGGAGGACCACGTTAAACATACAGGGATTCTAGAACAGTATACATACATTTCTCGTAAATTTTTAATCATCAACCGAAATGCAGTATTTGATAATTCATGTACTTTCAAACTTAAAATTTATAACATGAAAATTTACTCATTGTGAATTATCAATGCGATATTATCATAATTACAGAATTATTATCTAAGTTACAGAAATTCGAATTAAATATAGATCATTAATGCATGTT
The DNA here is from genome assembly GCA_900490015.1 of Megastigmus stigmatizans. Classification (NCBI taxonomy): domain Eukaryota; kingdom Metazoa; phylum Arthropoda; class Insecta; order Hymenoptera; family Megastigmidae; genus Megastigmus; species Megastigmus stigmatizans. The sequence continues at coordinate 3,144 of UELV01081562.1, forward strand.
ACTTAACTCACTTTGATTCCACTTCCTTTGACTCGCATCCTAATTAAAGTTTCTCTAGAGAAATAAACTGAATACAGATACGAGGGTAAATTGGTTTGCAAATAAACATTCGCTTTGAAGTTCATTTCAAAAATCTATTTTAAACTCTTACCACCTTCAAGTATGCATACTGGCCAATCTCAAAGTCATTGCACATTGTGCTAGTTTTGTCAATGTGACTGCTCTTTATGACAGAGAATTGCGATGGATAATATTACTTTTTCATTTCATTAAATTTCAATAATCCTATAAGTATCATATTATTTACCAACTTTTGCCATTACACATACTTACATGTTTTGTACATTTTGTGAATTCAGAAAATGTTATACCCCACAATGTTTGCACAACTGAAATTTAAAAGATCAATAATTAAACAAACACGCATATGCAAAGAAACAAAGAAATAAATATGCAAAAAATAAACAACGTTCAATGAAGTAGTTAATTGGCAAAAGTTGCGTCAGCGGAGGGGGGAGAAATACCGGGTTAGTCGTAGCCCTTCGACATCGGTTCGTTCGGTTTATCGAGCATTGTCTTTTTTGCACTGAGCATCGCAGAACGGATTACGTGAGCTATATAATAATTTACATTTGAACTACTTCCCAACACCAGGTACATACTGCGCAGTCAAAAGCCTTAGTAACGCCCAGTTCAGTTGTATTTTTCTATCCACCGGCTTCATTTTATTTAACTTTTTAGTATTGCTACTGTAAAAACATAGTGCATTGTTTGGCAATAAATCAATTTCCAAAACAAAATACATTTCGAACACCTCGAAAACTACTGAGTCTTATGAACTGTTCAAGGAACTCACCCTATATATAGTAAAATACTACCAGTCACCAGATTACAAAATTTCAAATCGATTCATTCGCTTTTACTCAAGTTATCGTGGGCCTCACAAAACCTCTTTTTTCATAATTCTGTTCTTGGAAATTAATAAAATAATTTAAAAATATTATAAAATAACTTCAGCATCTTGCCATATAACCATGAATTTTAAAAAAAAATCATTTCGATCGAACAACAAAAAAACAAAAAAATGAGCCCTAACTTATTAAATTCGTTCAGTAGATCCTGAGATCTAAGCGTTAACAGACATACACACACAGCCATACAGAAATTTTCCAAAAACATGATCCAAAAAAAAAACTCAAAACATATATCTAACATGTTTCCAGGAAAACGTTTTTTTACTATTATAAAGCTTCCTCTAGGAGGAAGCAATAATTGCTATCGCTAAGCCTAGACAAAGAGCATGAATTTAAAGAAAATAGATCAGAGACAGACTATCGCATACGTCGGAGATAAAGTTAAAATAAAAACTTAGAAGAGACCATTTGATTATCGTATGTCCTGCGTGGAAAGTACATTTTTCACATTTCACGATGCCTGAGCAGCTGGAACACGATTTTACACGAGAAGTCGTCGAAAATTTATTAATTCAGCCGGTGCAAATACCATTAGTCTCTGCACGTGGCTGTAGGAAAAAATATTGGTGTCACGATGAGTGCGTAAAAATAGCGAAATCACATCGCAAAGCTACACTGCTTCTAGTTCCGCCTCTCTTTCTCGACATAGCTCGAGACAAAAATGTGAGATTCAAGAATACCGCATTTTTGAAGATTTTGAGCACTTTTATGTTTCGACTTCTAAATTGCTTACACTTCTTCTAGTTCCACCTCTCTTTCTCGACATAGCTCGAGACAAAAATGTGAGCATCAAAAATATCTCATTTTTGCATATTTGATCACTTTTATGTTTCGACTTCTAAATCTGTAATGAAATAGTTATTATATTACAGAAATTAATTTAAATATTTTCCGATATGTGCAGTATTATGTTTAAATTCCGAGCTTTGTACAGATCATTTCACGTGTTTAATTTTACGTGCTAAGCGCGTGAAATAGAATTATCGTTGGTACTAAATGAACATTTCGATCATTGATATACAAAGGTTTTAGTATTAATTTAAGCGCGAAGGGATCGGCTCACAAATTACGCTATCAAAGATTATATTATCGAATATGACTGTAAAAGATGAAATCTTATGCCATAAAATACTGCGTTGCCTATATCCGGAACGGATTTGCATAAACTATTTATAGTTGAAAGTTTATTTTAGCATGCCATTAAAGTCTCCAGCTATAAGAACTTTTAAAAGACGCAAAAGATTTTTTTCTCGAATATTTATAAAAAATGGAACAATTCATGAGAAAAACATTATGCTTATACTGTATTATAAAAGTTTATCTCTTTTAAACGCTGTTTGGTAAATGTAATAATTTGCACAAGCTAAACAATTGTTTACGGAATTTTTTTATCAGCGTTTTCATGGACTATATTTTTACGATATTAACAGAAAAGTAAAACTCACCGCAAAAAGTACAATTATTTTTCAAAATTCAGTTACAGTTACAATAAATTTACAACAGCCAAAAATTAGATGCTATAAATGATTATAAATGGTTTTAATATGCCTATATTTCCAATATTATTTTCATTCGCATTCATACCTAAGACATTTCGAATTCCCTGTACAATCATTCCTAATAGAATCTCAATAAAGTAAATAATTTATAGCTGATGTTATTTATAATAAATATAAATAATGGATTACATAAATCCATATATAATTAGATGGAAGCACAGATCTCAGGATAAAATATCTAAGTGTCAGTGGTTGACAAATCGATTGTCCGCTGAAAGCAAACGTCCTTAAAAAAGCAGAATTTATGAAGGGAAAAATGCTCTCCCATACCAAATCTCGGCAAGTCTTGCAAATAAGAGAAAAATCTACGAGGCGTCGAAAAAAAAACCACTCCATATCCACACGATACCCTAGAGAATTTTGAAGGCGTCAGACCTACGACAAAATGCCCACCCCATATCGCAGCCGTTTATCCCTTCGCGGGCAATGCGACGCACAAAAGAGGCCCCCCAATTAAGTAAAGAGTCGCGGAGGAGGAATGCTTTCTCATTTATCGAAGAGAAACCGAGGCGCATGTACGGGGCGTATATCTCGCAACTCGTGCAAAAGCGTCTATGAGAAAGGAGCGAAAAAAGCTCAATTTCCGCGTACGAGCACTACTGTGGCCAACAAAAAGGCCGGACGAGCTTTTATATACAACGTGGCATCAGCGCTCGCAACATCGAGACATAGACTACGGAAAACGAGAAAAGCCTCTCAGCGGCGCCGGTCGTGTGTCAATGTCACCGGACTTTTGTGGATTTTCGAACGAGCGGACGGAATTCTTTGCACGTTTTTCGCCCGCCTCAAGATTAAAATAATGTCGCACGCCGCGCGCTCTAATTTCGCGCGGTTTTTACAAAAGCTCGAGTCGCGGAAATTTTTTCCTCCTCTTTGCCACCTTGCCATTTCCTCTGCTCGCTATACGCTTCTGGGTAACGATTAGCAAAGATGGACAAAGGGGAATTAGCAGGTGTTTTAAGAGGCGCGAGAGAAGACCGAGCGCCCCTTTAAAGTTTTTACATCAGAAAAGAAAATTCTGAAAGGGATGTTGACGCAGTGGATTTGCCATATCAATATTTATGACGGCGTCTTTATGCGCATTATATCGCTGAACGGAATATTATTCAGACACTGGGGATCCAGAGGTCTGTATATATAATGTATTTTGATGGTATTGCGAATTTTTGCGATATTATTTGACTAAGTGCTTTTTTTTTGGCACCACAATACTTCGCAATGTAAATTGCGATAGTAACATTGGATTTTAATGGCTACAGATATAATCATAAAACGACGGATTGGAATTCGGTGATTTTATGAAAAAACAACAGGCGAAAACTCACAATTATTTCCGTTTAAGATAAGGTGTCGTAAATCAGGTCACATAAATTTATTTAAATAACAAAGCGTAAAATGTCAATCGATCCCGTGCATATCCTCTATAGGTATTCCGAAAATTAAAAAGCGATTAAGAAATTTAATAGCGTGATTCTCATTTTCAAGCAATACTTCCATGACATTATATAAGTTAGGCTTTTCACGTCATTTAAATGCACGTTTATAAACTCATCGTTAATTAAACTTATTAGATTTTTAATGTTTGTTTTTAAAACAAAAGTGTTGCAGGTTGGGCGAGAAATAAAAAAGCGTGCTCTGGTGATTTAATAAACAGAAATGAATAAATTCAAGTTATACGACTCGTCAGCGTCTCCGCAAAAATCTGCCGCGGCACTAGCAGCGCCGCCTCTTATATACTTAGGCCCTTGTTGCCAAGGGTAAAAAAATCAAGGCGCTCGCTAATGTGCCACAGTATCAGCACCGCCAGTAGCTGCTGCTGCATACATTCGCGAGCTCGTTCTATCCGTGCAACGGATTTGCCTCGTTCTCTTGTGATTAGTCGCTGGGACACTATACAAAAACTTTAGCCTGCCACAAGGGTTCAGCAAGACTAGAACCGAGGGAGTCCGCGCGGACGACGCGCCGTCCAATTGGAGCGCTCGAGCTACCGGGCCCAAGCTTCCTCGCCAGACTCCCCCCTCCCCTTGCTCTTAGAACTCGGTGACGGTTGAAGTTTTTCCAGGGATAAAATAAAATATAATAATTCGGTTGTTCTCTTAAGGTAGCTCTAGGGTTAATCCGACTTTCTAAGACATAAATAATTACGTAGAAATATTCAGGAGGATATACTGAATATATTTTATAAATATTGAGGCGAGTTATCGTGTAAAAATTAAAAATATTGTAAATTAAAGTTGAGGTATTTACGGGTATTTAACATTAGCCCTTTTGAGACAGGCTCTCCGACGGATAGGAAGTGAAAGATTTTTGAATTGATAGCGGTCTAAGCCATTACTGAAAAACTAGATTTTAATAGATTGATATCTCAGCTTTCCAAAAATATAAAAGTTATTGTAAGTTATCGTGTAAAATTAAAAGATATTTACTATCAAAGCAAGTAAAATCTTGTTTTCACGGGTTAATTTAGGAGGCGATAGAAATGAACAGAAAAAAATTATTTTCAAAAATGTTTTATTTTAATAAAATAATAAAGAATAGGATATTAAAACTAAATAAAAATAGAAGAAAAAAATTTTGATATACTTTTAATAATTTAAGTGTTTAAAGCAATTTTTCGTTTAATCTCACTTCTGACTAGAGAGTACCTATAGAGCAACCTTAAATTCCGTATAAATAAAATATTGGAGTATTGTCAACTACATCACAAAATAAAATAAAATCCATACCATCAAGCAACTTTATACAGCATTTATTATACATTCATATTTATTATTTATATTAGAAAATAGAAATGTCAAGTACTCAAACGCTAATAGAGAACACGCGCGGAGAAGTCGCTTTCGGCTTACATTACCAGCACACCGGAAATCAGATATAAACTTTCTTAAGCGCAAGAATGTAGATCGCTGCTGACTCACCTGCAGGTCGTAATGATGCAATTTATTACCAAACACCGAGCGCTGTACCAATAGAAATTTGAAGTTTTTTTCCCTGCCATAATAAGTTCACGGTGAAATCACGTTTTTATCATCGCACACATTTTTTTTCCAGGTCAAAAAAGATAAGTCAAAATGTATCTCCTTAGCAGTTCCGCGTAACGAGAGCCTGCTATATATCGTTGTAACCATAAAGTAGAATAAATATTCATAGAATACTTTCGGAGACTGCCGTTGCGGCTACGCTTTTGTGTGCCGTGTGACGCGCCGCCTAGACAAGGACACACTGGAACAGAGATTAATGAGAGAGTCGAAGCAGAGATAGTTTTGGAAGCGCTGCATACTGCACGAGAGATGCAATATGTACAGTTTCTCAAAGCTAGAATTCAGCTAGGATTCATTCCAATCTGGTGAAAGGTTATTAAATGAATTTATTATGGTTAAACATACATTATTGATCCAAATTTTAGCTGACTATTACCGAAACTTTTTCTCTTATTCAAATTCGAAGTGCTAAATAATAATGGGTCAAAATTGCGGGTTAGATTCTGGATATTCATTTATGTAAATGCTTACTCCAAAGTTGCAGAGTTTTCGTATAAATTAATAAAATTAATAAAAGTTATATGGCAACTTATGATGTCAAATTTTGGAAAAGGCTGTCAATTCGATAGGTTTTCAGTTTCCTAATTTTTTCTGTATTTTTGAAAGAAGAAAAGTATTTTTATTTTTATTGAAAGAAACATCCATTTCATTTCATTGGCGGGATATAAATCCACTCCAATCTTCAAAATTGCAGTACTTTCATTTTAAGTAATTTAAAGAGAGAGCATGACAGAAATAAAAATGATTTTTTTATTAGTTACTCAAGAGTTTCATTAAAAATGTTTGAAAGAAAATTGTTTATAATGTGTTTTTTTTTTTATTTAAAAGGATTCTTTGAATTTTGTTTAAGTGCACTTTAATTCTAGGCCAACATAAAACATAATAAAAGTGATTACTCAGAAAAAAATCAGTATTTTACGGTTTTATAAGTATACTTTACCATCATTGACCTACTTGCATGCAAAATTCAATTACAATAATAATCAGTAAAATAACACTTTAATAACATCTCAACAATACTATATTAGGTACGTTTAAAAAAAGACTGAATCTTGGAGAAAATACCTATAATATTAAACCACTGAATTCACTACATTACATTTTTCAAACTGCAACTCCATAATTAACTTTGTCTCATCACCCAAAATGCGTATCATAATCGTTAACAAAAAGGCACAACAACCATAAGAATAATAAAGAGCAATAAAAAGAATATGTCCGTAAAACACAGTCGTACCGATCGCTATCAAACAAATGGCTCCGGTTCGTAAAACTCGCGCATTAAAAGATTCAAAGCCTCCCAAAAAACCATCTCTAACCATTCCTCCTCTTACTCCCTGTCCTCGCCTTCTCCCCACGTTAATTGAAACGATTTTTTCTAAAAACGTCTATTGTATAGTCGTAACATCTCTCCTCTCGTTCGCCTCGCTTTTTGCATCGGCAAAAAAATCGGAGCTATACCTACAGAAAGAGAGAGAGAGAGAGAGAGAGAGAAAAGTCGAGAGCAGCTCTCGCACCGACTGCACACCCAGATAACCTATGTGTACACAAGTATACACACACTTGTACATACATACCCCAGAGCGAGAGAGAGAGAGGGGCGTGAGGAGGGAGGGAGGGAGGAGAATAGAGAACGCGCGCAACTCGGAGGTTTTCCCACATGTTGCGCCTGGCTCGCCGGGCGCAAGTCCGCTAGGCGCCCGGGCCAAGACAATATTCTCTCTCTCTCTCTCTCTCTCTCTCTCTCTTTCTCTCTGTTGGTACGGCCCCCTACTGGTTCTCGCTGTCAGAGGCTCAGTTTCGCGGATGGCATCGGAGAGTGCGTGTCGCTCGCTCGCTCGCTCTCGCACACCTCTCATCGCGTGTCGATCCGATGCATAATCCATAGATCTCAACTGAGCCCATCCACCTGGGTCGCGCAGTGTTGTCGACAAATAGTGTGTTGTTGTTTGTTGTTCCTGTTGTTGCTGCCGCTGCTGCTGCGTTGAGGCGGCGGCTGATTCGTTCGTTGTTTCGCTCGTGCAGTTGAGATACATATATATAATAAGAACGAGGAAATACGAGGGAGAGAGAGAGAGAGAGAGAGCAGCAGCGCCTGTACAGCCGAAAAATTGTGTCGTGTGGACGGATCGTGCGATAAGACCATAACGCAGCGGAAGTAGTGGTGCACGATGTGATCGACGCGGTGACTACACTTATTCTCCCTGGAGGTGTGTCGGTGGTGAAGAGCGAGAGATGAGAATGATCTTCTGGCATTGAGCCGTTACCAGTTGTACTACATAAGGTACGAGTGATGCTGTGTCTGCCTGTGTGTGTATGTGTGTGTGCATGTGTGTGTGGATACACGAGTGGTGATTTTATTACCTCTGCCACTACTTTTGCTTTTATGGATTTTTATTGTGGTGAAGGGTTTCGCGTGCCTCCAAGTGCGCGCAAAAGGGAGTTTGCTTCAATCCTCCCTCCCCGATTCGAGTATTATTTCACTCGATATGATTACTTTTTTATCGCTACTGCGGAAGGTGCGAGTACGAGATAAAGATGAAAGCCATGAGCGTAAAATTTCAGCCGCTTCCTTCGCTTTCAGATACCTTATCACCGTTATATTCGATCCGAATTTTTATGAAATGTTAATAGTAAATTTTTATCTTCGCTTTTTTCTTTTATTTATCGGCGTAGTTGGTGCTGACTTTGAAAAGATTATGCAAAACTTTTTCATACACGCAATTTTAATTTTTAAATGTTATTACAAACTTTATCTGTGCGATACCTGCACATTCAAAACAGTCAAAATAGATAGTGCGAATGTTTATATTATTAACTTGACAGGTCGTTTATTATTAACTTTCACCACAAAGTTTATCGCGAAGGCATTGCAGTTCACAGTTTTATAAACTTGACTTTTCTCTGTAACCGTATACGATTTATTGCCTTTTTCACACAGACGCCAAAAAATGCGTGTTTCAAAGTAAAATAGTATGAACCACCTGTGAAATATTGCCTTTAGTCTCGGTCTACAAGTCAACTATGTATTCAAAACATATACGTATTTCCGCATTTTTAAGACTATTTTCTCGCTCCACGTGATTTATCTCCTATTTTATTACAAACAGCATAAATACTGACGACTACGAATGTGGTGATCTGAACACCATCTATATCAAATATCGTTTTGGCTCCAGTTTCTTTTTAAACTATATAAAACTCCATTGTCTTAATATTGAATATTCCTAATTATTTATAAATGGTTATTAAAAATATGAGGATAATATTTTTATTGATGACATATTATTGCTAAACAATGAATGTATTTCATTCTCATGTTTTTTATGATTTCGTTACGATTCACTTATTGAAAACTAAACGAAGTACGACCTTTTATGCCTCGTAATTACTCGAATTATAATTTCGCAAGTAATTAATTAAGTAGAATAAAACTCTTCTACTCATTATTAAGACCAGTTTTCCTTGCAAAATCTTTCGTACAATTACTTTTCCAAAATCATCAATTAGAATCTTCGAAAACGAGAACATCAGCTGTTGATCATCGGAAAAAAGCTTTTCCACTCTTCGCTCGCGAGAAGAAATATTCTTGTTCTACCAAGAACCGTTTTTTTATAAGAAAACAAAAAACACGAGCGAGCAGAGAGAATGATATTACGCTAACAAACGTATACCACCTTCATTTCACGTCAGTACGATTCAGTCAAGTGTCATTCAACGTCGAGGAAAGTGGCAGTTCTCCAGCACTAGCTGCAGCCGTAAACGAAACGCATTTCTCATCAGCGACGTACGCATCGCAACTGTCACTTTCACAGCTTCGACGTGCTCCCCCATTGCCATTCGTCTAAAACTGCATGTATGCACTTTGGTAAATGAGTGTACACGAAGGTTGAAGGCGTCCCGAACTTGAGAGACGCGATCGTTACGCTCCACCTCTTGCTGCCTCGTATTCTCAAAGACGAACGGGGGGAGGGGGGAGGGGTGGATTTATACAAGCCGCACCGGTGGTGAATTTCATGGTAAATAATGCTCGAAGGGCGAGCGACGTCAGGATCGGGGTATTAATAAAAAGGGTTGAATGCAGAGAGGCTTATTTACGCGCGCGCCTTCTTTGTTTATAGAGTTGAGCGCGTTTTCAGAAGTTTGACAAAAAAAATATCTCTTTAATTAAATGCTTTCTCTTGGTTTGAGTTTGGGGTAGGAGGAGAGAATGATTTGCAGATAGTTTGACGCTATAGGTATATTATTGATCGCAATAAAAATATCGATATTAACTTATTTTGTAACTGCGCTTGTCGAAATTATGTGCATTTATGTAATACAACGTAAAAATTATCTTTCATAAATTTCGCTGCATACTTAATTTATTATACGACTCAAGAATATTATTATTTTTAAAAATAATTCTTATATTTAACTCTAATTTCTAACAATTATGTCTCATTACCTTCAAAATGATTTAAGACGAATTTCGGCTCGAATTTCTGTAACTGGCACAGAATGTTACAAATTTAATTACGTTCTCTTATATTAAATTTCCTAAAGATATTAACTTACAACTTAAGTAAATTAATATATATTATTAATTATTCATTTCAACATTTCTACTTCATAACGTCACTTGTAATTAAAGATTATAAATTTCTAATGTATAGAACCAATGATTGTTTAGAACGATGTGCATTCGATTACATATATCCATTCAGAACATATATTAAATATCTTTGTTTGATATATTATTATTCGTATGAGAAAATTTTTTAGTCAGATTGATGTGAATAAATTTCTGGCTAGGTATTCAACTACCATGGTATCGTACTTAAGATACCGTGAATTATCTCTTTGATAAGTTTAATACTCGAGGGTAGAGTCCTAGAGAATTAGATTCAAGCATTATTCACCGTAAAATTCATTGGAGCATTTTCAATAAATCTTACGAGGTCATGTAAACCTCTTTATCGTGCATATCTTCCACACTTAATATATATACTTCGTTAATATATAATACAATATAGTGAGTAGTAGGTTACGATTCTGGCAAAGAACAACTACTAAAATTTATAAAATGCTATACCTACTTAATAATTTTTGAAAGTTAGCTGAGCTTTTTACGTCAGATTTCATTAATTATTGTAATCAAACTCTTCACTGATGAACGCAAAATCTATTAGCTATAAAAGAAATATTTTTCTTAATATAGAGATAAATCTCTGATGCATTTAACCTCTGAGTGCCGAAAATGACTAAAAATAAATACTTCAGAAACACATGTCTAATTATTTACGTGTGACTTCTGGAAGCATAGAACTATTAATATATGATGACGAACAAGGTCATATGAAGTGCTTAGAAAGAGCTATAAATATTCAATGCATCGAAAAAAATTTCACTTTAAATTGTTTGATTCCAATTTGACTTTACATTTTAATAAAATACTTTACTGAATAATTAAAAGTAATTATAATTTAAACTTATCAACGTTGTTGATATATTCGTTACAATATTAGAGATATATTTAGGCCGATTCATTACTAAATCGGTTTTTAAAGAAATTAAAACTCTTCAAAAGAAGCGAAAAACAGTTAAGAAAGCATTGTACAATGACCTTCCTACAAAATCTTTATGCGTCTAGGGTAAATAAGATTCATTAACACATCGTCTTAGAGTTAAAATAATGTTGTTTTATGCATGTTTCTTGAACTTCAAGCAATTTCGAAACAATTTTATTACAATATATTGAACAATTCTATTATCACAAAAATATTATGAGAATTTTAATGTTTATTGTTTAATTAGAATTTTAAATACTTGTCCATATCAAAAATTTAATGTACATTTTATTATCACTTCTAAATTATTACAAGTTATCTGAATGCTTAAAAGCATGATAACATTAGCAATATTAATTTTTTTAAAAAAAGTTGATTATTTCTACAGATAATTATTTGGAAACGATAAATTTTAAAAACAAGAGTTTATTAAAAATTTATCAGTTGCTAACTACTTCACCGACAAGCTGCTCATCGAGTTCAAGAATCAAATGGTCTATTAGCAAAAACATATAAATAGATTTCACACGTGGTAAATCTGAATTGAAGGTTTCTTCTGGTTCCAAAAATATGAAAAACCGAGTGACGAAATCTCAAAACGAAAGTAAGCAAATGGTCTTGTTGACCCTAGGCTACTATTTCTGTAGTAAAGAATTCGACCAGAATGCATCTTTACAAATTTATCCTTTATATTTATACACTAGACTTTTCAGATTAACCCCATCTAGCGATTCATCAGAATTAAAAAAAAATAAATAAGAAATATGTGCAAAATAGTCACCATAAAGCAGAGAGAGAAAGTACATCTCGGCTGACCTACTTTCAACCTTAATTGATCCGCGCGCGCGCTGCCCGGCAGTCAAATAAAGTCTTCGCCATGCGGGAAATTTCCGTCAAGCGCGCTCTCTTTCTCTCACTCTCTTTCCTACCTATTTGTACTCTCTCTCTCGCACGCAGCGTCCGACGAAACACGTTTATTTCGATCGGACGCGCAACGAAGAAGCCATGCACTGTGTTATACGGTGCATCGCTGCAGGTGCCGTGCAAACTTATTCTCGTGCCGATGAAACATCGAATCACGTCGCTCTCACGAAATTTCCCGTAACGCGCGCGTCCGACGCATATATAGAGAACAAAAATCCGCAGGCCTCGAAGATCGCGCGTCTTTCGACAGCGACCCGTGCATCATTGGATGCACCTGTCTTCGTCTCTTTCTATCTCTCTCTTATTCTC
>UELV01081589.1:0-15049 GCA_900490015.1 Megastigmus stigmatizans
GTATTACTCAGTCTCTGTAGCCGTATTCTTTGCTCGCCGGATGCATCAAGCAACACTACAGCGCAATAGTCTAGATGGGGTACGACTAAGGCTTCAACCAATCTTCTACGTAAAGTCTCGGTGGTACATGCCCTTATAAACCGCAGGCTGTAAAGGGCTTTATTGACTTTTTTAGTTAAACAATCGACCTGCGGTTTCCACGTTAATTTACTATCTAATGTAACACCGAGACTCACGACGGCGTCTGAAAAAGGCACAAGCACTCCACCCCCCATGTCAATGTCTGGCAATCCTATTTTGACCAAATTATTAACGTATTTACGAGATCCAAATAAAATTGCTGTGGTCTTGCCAGCATTGAGACGGAGGGATAAGCGCTCGGCCCACATCAATACCAGTCGTGCCGTATCGGACAGGCGAGCTATGCCCTCCGGAAGTTCACCCGCAGGAACTTGCAGATAAATCTAGAGGTCATCGGCATATAGAATGCGCTTGACCGCCCCACGACCAAAGAGGTCCTTAAGGTCATTGATATAGAGACTGGAAAGCAAATGCCCGAGGACCGACGCCTGTGGTACACCTAAATTTGTCTCAACCCACGAAGAAGAACCATTTTTAGATAAAACGCGTTGAGTACGGCCTTATAAAATCCGATTTAATCCACAGGAGTGCGGACCTCGAGAACCCGAGATCGCGCAGTTTGCTCAACAGTCTCGAAGGAGAGATGGTGTCGAATGCCTTGCTGAAGTCGAAGAGCAACAGCAAGGTGATCATCCTTCTATCAATGCCTATAGGAATGTCGTCAGTCAATTTAAGCAGGGCTGTCTGAGTACTGTGATATTGTCTAAACCATGCCTGAAAAGGATCAAGAATGCCAGTCCTGGAGAGGTATCTGGTAATTTGAGAGTGAGCAATCTTCTCGAGCACCTTAGAAAGAAAACACAATAGGGCGACAGGACGAAAGTCCGAAACTGAGGATGGAGCTGATATCTTTTTTAAAGCCACTAAGTGTGCCCTCCTCCAGGCGCCCGGAAAGACCCCCTGAGCAAAGGAGGAGTTGAATAACCGAACTATATAATTCCCCAACACTGGCAGAGACTTCACTCCAACACTCTATTGTATATCATCCGCACCCTTCACCTGTGATGAAAAATGAGATATGGCGAGAACTACATCTGGGAATGAAACAGGAATGAAAAGAAAAACCATCATCAGATGCGGACTGTATAATATCCATTACATTATCTATATTATCGTTGGGTGCGACTGACATACCCGCAAAGTGAGAGTTCGGCTCCTTCGGGGTGAAAACATGCAACTCCTCCTTGCTTTTAGGCAAGAGGCTGAGATTACGCATTTCCCTCCAAATATCTTTCCTATGATCAAGAGCGTCAGAAAGCTGATTACTAAGATAGGAGGTACGCTCTTGATCCATACGCATCTCGACCTCGTTATGTAATTGAAGAAATTCATCCAGGAGCACGGCACGCCCGGTTATTTTGTACCGTCTATGTGTAGCGTCACGTTTGTTGATAAGTAGTTGAAGCTCCGCGCTAATCCATGGGGCTTTTCCTTTACGAGGAGTCACAGTTTTCAAAGGAGCCAATTCATTAAAAGCCTCCAATAGATTGACGCTCAGACATCCAACCGCCTCATTAATGTCGAAGTCAGACTCTAAGGTATTTGTGGAGAAGTCGTCCAATCGCAGCGACACAAAAACTCATTGAGTTCAGTCGGGTTTCTCTTACTGTAGCTTCGAAAGCTGGAAGTCTCTTTAGGAGGAGACATAACATGAATATCAATGGTAGCAGCAATGATATTGTACCTGCTACGAAAATGCGCCAGACTATTCCCAGAGTCGAGTACCGTATCGTTATTGTCTACAAGCATTACGTCAATCCATGTATGAGATGTATCGGTATGATGCGTCGGGCCGTGCTGGATGATCTTAACTGAGAGCTCATCAGCTAATCGCTGTACGAACTCCGAATCATCAGTAGTCGATAGCAGATCTGCATTCAGATCTCCCATAATCATCTTGTGGCTGTGACTACCATTAAGGTCTCTCAGAGTACTGAGGAAATCAGGATCACTAGTAAAAGCTGTTTTAGGTGGGCGATAAATAACGCCCACAAGGATTGGTCGCGTGTTGCCTTTTTAAATCTCACAGAAAACAAATTCAAGAATACCTGGTTTACCAGGTCCTGTGCTGCTGGAATTTCCAAGAACTTTAACCTTGTAATCATTACGAACGTACAGGGCAACACCGCCACCATTTACGTTTCGATCTTGACGCAAAACACTAAACCCATCGATCTGAATGAGTCTGTCGTCGACGACTGGGCCAAGCCACGACTCGGCGATCCCGAACAGGTAGTAGGACGGATTATTGCTAAGAAATTGACGGGCTCGCCCAATGTGAGCTTTGAGGGAATTCATATTGAGAAAGCCCACTCTCAACCCCTCTCCTTCACCCCGCCAGCAGACCCCCGCTGTAGTCAAGCGGTAGCCACAGCTGCACCACCAGTCTTGGGTTGGTGACTCTCACTCTCAGCATGATGCTGAGAAGCAGAGTGACCATTCTGTTGTATAATACTGTTGTATCGCTGTCTTACTGATTCCTCTATTCTTTCTGCGGTGCTTTTGCGAGGCATCTTTGCTTGCTGTTACTGCTCGAATGGTGAATTCTTGCTTGTGGTGGCTTATTAAATGTCTTCAACCTCGTGCTTATTACCTTGGTAGGGGTCTCTGTATGCTTTTATATCCTTGATGTGAATATTGTTGATTATTTTCCCCCTCTTGTTCTTTAACGTGAAGATAACTGGCGATGTCTGTTCATGTATCCTGTAACGGCTGCCGTATTTCTCCGTGAGTTTAGCGTTTATTTCGGCTGCCTTGTTAGAGAGTGTGTGCGTCTTCTTTAGCACCATTTCTCCCTTCATTGGTTTCCATTCTCGTCGGCGTAGATTATAATGTTTTTCCTGCCTCTGGAAGTTTCTGGCCATGCTTGTGCGCGCGAGTTCAATCGCTTCTTGAATTCTTTTTATTCTTTTCTCCGGTGGTGTTGCATTATTTATTCCGAATTCTTGGTGTATGCTTCCTGGTACCATTAGCTCTGCCATAATTTAGGTATGCCGGTGAGAAACCTGTAGTATCGTGGTGCGCCGTGTTATATGCGAATGTGAATTCGGCTAGGTGCGCGTCCCAAGTTTTCTGCGATTTCTTTATAAATTGCTTTATCATTGTTTTTACTACGCGATTTACGCGTTCTACCGGGTTATATTGCGGCGTATATGGCGGTGTTCTTTGCTGCTTAATTTTCGCTTCTTTTAGCATCTCTGTGAACTCCTTGCTGACGAATTGCTTTCCATTATCGCTGATAATTATTTTTGGGCAACCGTGTTGCAGGATGATTTTTTCTCGTACGGCTTGTGTTACCGCGCGCGCTGTGGCTTTATTTAGTGGTTTTACTTCTATCCACTTTGTAAAGCGGTCTTGCATTACCAGCAATTGCGTTTTTCCGTGGCTTGATCTTGGCAGCGGCCCTACTAGATCGATTGAGACAGTTTGCCATGGCTGGTCCACTTGTGGAGCTTGCATCATTCCTGCCGGCGCTCTCTGCTCGGCCTTGTGCTTTTGGCAGTTTTCGCAACTCCTTACGTACTTTGTGGCTTCTCGTATCAATCCTGGCCAGTAATAATTTGGCGCTATTTTTATTAGCATTTTGTGAATGCCTAAATGTCCGGCTGTCTGCGAGCCGTGAGCTTCGTGCAAGACTTGTTCTCTTTTGTACTTCGGGATGCATATTTTCCATTGCTCATTTGCCTCTTGCTCATTAAAGTCCAACGTATTTAGAATGTTGCGGTATAATTGGCCGTTTCTAATGCAGTACTCCGGTTGTTCCTGCGGATTTTTCTGTACTGCTTCGAATTTTGCGTCGTACCATTGGCATTTTTTCTTGTTGCTTATGGTGCAGATCTCGAGCGGGTGGCGCAATAATGCGTCAGCTACTGCATTATCGGCACGTCGGCGGTATTCAATTTCGAAGTCCCACTGGCTGAGCTCCATTGCCCATCTAGCGAGCCTTCCTGACGGATTCTCGATTCTGTCCAATCATTTGAGCGATTGTTGATCTGTCAGGACCTTGAAATGGTACCCTTCCAGATAATCGCGCATCTTCCAGATTGCCCATTTTACTGCTAGGCATTCTAGCTCGGTAGCGGAATAATTTTTTCTGCCTTATTGGTGGAGCGGCTGGCGTAAGCGATGACTCGTTCTCCGTTTTCATCTTCTTGTGTTAGCACTGCGCCGAGTCCTTCTTTACTTGCGTCTGTCTGTAGTGTGAATGGTTTTTCCCAGTCGGGATAGGTTAGTGTCGGAGCTTTGGTGAGCTGTGTTTTGAGCTCGTTAAAAGCTTTTTATTGCTCTTCTCCCCACGCCCATTTTTTTTCTCTTTCGTTGCCACTTGCCAGTATACGTTTTCCAAATCTATCGTTGACAGGTAATGCGCTCCGCGTAGCTTGTCTAAAATTGCGTTTACTTGTGGTAGCGGCTATGAATCTTTTTCACTGACTTTGTTGAGCCTACGAAAATCTATGCAGAAGCGTTTTTTTCCGGTTTTCTTCTTAATTATTACTATCGATGAGCTCCATGGGCTGCTTGACGGTTGTATCACTTGATCTTTCAGCATTTGGTCGATTTCTTCGTCGATGATAGCCTGCATTGCCGGGTTTCTTCGCCTACATCTCTGTTTTAGCGGTTCTGGGTTTAAAAGCTTTATTTCGTGTTTTCGTAATGGTGCCGGGCCGGATATGTTTTCAGATTTTTTAAACTCTTCTTGCAGGAGTTTATTTAGACGTTTATTTTGTGTGCTACTAAGTTCCATTAGCCCCGTCTCTTGCTCGATTGAAAATATCGAGTTGTCTGACGTGTTTTCGAGTGTTATATCTTGGCCGTTTATTGTCAGCTTTGCGTTTAATTTTATTAGTGCATCCATGTCCAAGAGCGCGTCGTAATTTCGATTTTTCATCACTAAGAATTTATGCGTGATTGTTTTTCCGTTGGCTTTGAATTTTCCGGTTACGCTGTTGTTTAATAATGTTTCGGTTCCGTCTACCATTGCTGCGGCTTTTTCTTCCTTTTCTTCAGTCCATCCGGCTTGTTTGCATTTTACGGCGGTTCTGATACTCATGTATGAGTTAACTGCGCCCGTATCTATTTGTGATTTTACTGTGACGCTTCTAATTTTTAATTTTGTGAAGGGTCTGTTCTCCCTTTGAAACTTTGGGGCCGATCCTGCTTGTACGCGGGGCCGGCCCTTTACCCTTTTCCCTTTTTGCAGCTACACTCTCTTGTTAAAACGCCGTCTCTGCCACAAAAAGAGCAGAATTTTCGTGCTTCTCTTTTGCAATTAAATCTGCTATGTCCTCGCTGCTTACAATTCGAGCAGTAGTTTTTGCGGTCGTACGTTTCTGCCATCGATATTATTTTCCTTGTATACGCGTTTTCGTTTTTACGGTCTTGCCGGTTGCTGCCATTGTTCTCTTCTTTTATCTCCTTCATAATTTCCGATACCTCTTCTACTCTTTGTATGAGTGCGTTCACCGTGGTTATTTCACTTAGCTTGATATGCAATCTGAAGTCGGCTTTCTTATTGTAATATAGGTTGCTTAGTTGTATTTTGTGCGCGATGCCGCCTCTCCTTCGCATAAGCGTTAAGAGTGCATTCGCGTATACCCTGATGGCTTCGTTCGTGCCTTGTTTCCTTTCGGCGATCTGTCTGTCTAGATGCCGTAGTTCTCCTGGAGATAGGTAAAAATTTCTAATCTCTTCTTCTAGTTCTTCCCATGTGTCTATCGTACTGTTGATATTTCGGAACCATGATAGCGCTTCTCCTCGTAGCAGCTCCGAGAATCCTCTTAGTAGCTGCTCGTCTGTTAGATTGTATGTGGTTTTTATTTCCGAGACCCTCTTCAGGAACTCGTAAACGTTCCTTCCATCAAAGTGGCAGTTCCATATTCGCATTTGTTCCATTATGCGTATGGAGTCTGGTACGGTAGGCACGTACACTATCTGCGGCCCTGAGGTACCTGTGGCTGCCTCTGGTTGCTCCATTTTCAAATCTTTTGTAATGTCTAGGTTCTCGTTATAATTTTCTGGGTCCTCTGGCACGTCTTCGTACTTATCCGGGTTATCTTTAAAAAATGCGACGAATCTCTGTCTTAATTCTGAAACCATTCTTCTTGAGTCTAGTTCATTTTCTTCGAGTTTCTTTACTAAATCTGGTTTTTTTAATCTATATATCCATGACACGCCTGTCATTTCGATTTATCTTATTCTACGCAATATGTATGCCTCGAAACTCTTGGTAATTTATTTTACAATTATTTTATGTCACGATTGTTCGGGCGCCATGTAACGTTACCCCCCTTGCGGGTTAACGTTTTCGTATCCTACCTCTCGCCGGATGCTGGCGAGAATCCCAGGGTTTATTGTTATTGAAGGTAGTGGGATGCGGGTTATTTATGTTCGGGATAATAAAATACCAAGAGTGTATGTTTAATATTAGCTATGAAAGTATATTATATCAAAAGAAGTAATGTATATAACAATTATCCTAGTTTTTATATCTAAGGCCCTCGGGCGTTAGTTAGTGACGGCGTCCTGCGCCTCCGTTTCGTCAGATATGCTACAACAATCCAAAAAATCAAACAACTGTAATTAATATTACTTTCCCGTCATACTTCGAGGCATATATATATTTGTTTACTTAATGCTATTCGCTGAGTTACAAAACTCTTTTACTTATTTACGAGCGACTCAAATACATATATCTTATCATAAGTATTCCCCTCTGTCGTTGTTCGCGTCCGTCGCGTAATTTACGCCCCGTGCTGGGCGGCGTATTCGGGATAATCAGGATGAGAGATTTGGAGGTGGATTTGGGATGGTTCGGATGAGAGACTTACGAGCGGCACCTCTAGAGTCTCTCGACAGGACCTCGCTACCACGAGGGGCACCTCGTGGAAGCTCGGTTGCGGGAGTTTATGCAAAAGCGAGGAGCACCTCGACTTTTGCACCGGAGACACGTACAAGGGGCACCTTATGCGTATAGCGGGATGGCATTTACGAGGAGCACCTCGTGTTTACGCCCGGGAGATCGAGGGGCACCGCTATCGTCAGGATGGGAGCTCGGACCACAGCTGGATATGCTAAGTGAGACCAAGGAGCACCTCTAGTCTCGATTAAGCGTTGCCTGACTGTGGCTTCTCCAAGGAGCACCTTGGCCGAACTGTCGATTTGCAGCCAGCGCGAGTCATTATCTACCCTCGCGCTGAGCTAGACAAGGTGGGCGTGGTCATTATGCTTAATTAGCTAGCTCGCGTAGTGGGAGAGTCGTGCTCGTCGCGGCGTGCGCGCTCTCTCTCTCTCTGTCGCGCTCTATCGCGAAATTTCGCGTGTTGGTTTTCGCGACGCTGTGCTATCGTCGCAATACAATTAAATCAAGTACTAATTACAACATTTAAAATTATCGAAATAACTATTATAGAAATAATTATTAATTGTAGAAATAAACATTTTTTCTGTTGTTTCTTTTTCACATGATTTTTATTTATAATTCTTATATTTAAAATGAGTATATTCCCATTTCAATATATTCTGTGTGATGAATTTTGAATTATAAGGTACTTAATAAATTTTATTAGGATAGGCGAAAACACTAATGAATTCTTTGCTAATGATTTTATTTGTAACCAGACTATAGTGAATCTGTCTGGTGGTGGTGATATTAACTGCACTAGCCCTGAATCGGTATTCTCGAACACAAAGACAGATTGAGCGTTGCACTATGTAACGAAGTATAACGTAAAATATATCACAGTCACAAAGAGACAAACTGTTCAAGTACTTTAGCCGTGAGCTTTTGTCTATGAGGCCTGAGCTAGAGTCACTAGAACTAATTTATCTCTGTTTAATTTATAATGTTATTTAATTTCAAATATTTTCTGAATAGAATCTATTTTAAATGCTGAAATTTTTTTATCTTTTGTCTTTTTGCAATAGTTACGAGTTGTCCTTTGACCCAATTTTAACAGATTAGGAGAGAAATCACTATTAAAATCGTACTTTGATTGAAAACTATCGGTTTTAATCTCTTCGTAAATACAATATCTTTTTGTAAATACAATAGAAATATGATAATTTTATTTATACTTTTTATCTGTTAAAATCAAGCATTTAGTACTCGAAAAGCAATAAATTTTTAATTGTTGTTACTTGACTAGTTCTGTGTAATTATGTATTACCTTTTTCTCTTCGTAATCATAATTCCAGAAATTGTAGAAATTCTAATAACCTCTATTCGTAGAAAAATATTGCATACAAGTCTTAAAAATAAAACTAAAAGTTATTTCAATACTAATTTGTAAATTTCGCATAATTTTATAGAACAAAAACTTCTGCTCTATGAATGCAAAGAAAAGGTAAGAAAGTATATGCGATTGAATAAAATAATAGAATAAGTTTTTAATTCTTTTTCTTTCTCGCTCTCACTGCATACGTTTTCAAGTCCTAGAAGACGTGCAGCGTCGGCGTAGGCCGAGCTTGGTATTTGCTGATTTATAAAAGAATCGAGTTGACGATAAGAATTTTAGCTAATGTAAAGATTTTATTCTGTGAAAGGCTTTTGATTTTTTGAAAAAATTATTCTTGAGTTTAATCCTTTTTTGGTTCCTAGTTTCAGCATTTTAAGGTGGTTTTTTAATGCTGCTATATTAATGTAATTAAATTATTTTAAATTTATTTTATGTCATATATAACAAAGCTATTTTTTTTTATTTTTTTTTACTTGCTACTTGTTAATACAGAGAGGATATGTGTAATGCCCGTATGCAGTCTCAAACTGCGCTAATAATTCTAATAATTAATCTTGCAATACGAAAGAAACTAAAGAACCGCACATGAAAAAGTCATTTTCGAACCAAAAGAAAGCCAATGAATAAATGAATAAAAAGTTTTCTCTCTAAAGAAACAAAATTCTAATATATATATATATATATATACTCTGGCATGAAATATCATTTTTTATATTAATGTGCAACACCCAACGACTGTTAATGTCATTTGGAATGAAAACCATAATACTCTGCCTCTGTAAATTAGCAAGGTATGCAATTTGTACCATCTTCTAGTGAGAGGTAAGACTTGTAATTCAAAACAAAAGTCTTCTTTCTTCATGGGAATTAGTTTAAAACAGGCTGGCTTGATTGTTCCCTATGCTTAATATATGCGAGTGAATATAAGACACTGATTTTTAATCAATATTTTCCCATATTCCGTTAACTACGGAGGTCAATTTTTTAAATTTATTGGTTTGTTTTAAAGGATTTACTTTATTCGTTGGGAAATTCCTTGAACCAGGAAAAAACAACTTGAGAACAAATAATTATGTTTAAAACCTTGTTCTGCACAAAAGTAAGTGTAAAATAATATTTGTTCTATTACCTGCAGACAGAGTGTATATTGTCCAATATTCCAAGAACCTCAAATGGTATCGCGGGCGAATGGTGACGTCTTTTACTGACTCCAATCGAGAGACGTCTTATGAGGTACATTTCATCGATTACGGAATGTCCGAGAAGGAAGTAACGCTTGACAGGATCAGGAATGTACTACCACAGTTTAATCTGACACCTGGGTTTGCTTTGCACTGCAGTCTGTATGAAATAGCTCCGATGAACGTTGACTGGGATGAACATGTAATCAGTCAATTTAAGAGTATGGTTATTGGGTGAGTTTATTTTGAATTGTTTTATTTATAATTTACTATACTCCTTAACTCAATATATCAATCGCGGGGCATACTAATATCACCTTTTTTTAAACCTGTATTGTAACGGAAGGAAGCACGAATATTTTAAAGCAAACATTAGTTATCTTGTAAAATAGTTCATAAATACATTGCTGGTATGCTTGTGTGCGCTTAAAAGTTTGGTAAAGTTAAAAATAGTAATAGTACATTTTGATACTACTGCGATAAAATGATATTGCCCTTGTGTTAACGCTTACGCGAATCAAGGTTTTTCAATTCATGGGGCTAGTAAGAGACGTTTTGACAATAAAGTAACGTTATGATTATAGTGATATGGACCTACGTTTATAATTTAATATTCATAAATTTTGAGTAGTATTCGGACTTAAGTGGCGTAGTGCTTGATCTTATGAAGCATTCTGTACAAGATGAGGCTCATTTTACTCATCTGTTTTTTAATTAGCTGTAATGAATTAGTATGTACAGCATTTAAATAATAACACATTTCTATTTGCTTTTTTTCAGTTGCAAATTATTTATGAGAATATTAGAAACTAGTGATCCGATACATGTCGTTGACTTACACACACTAGTTGAAGACTCAAATAAAATATATATACGTGACTGGCTTATAGATTCAAAGCTTGCAAAACGCACAACTTTTTACAAGCTTCAGGTACTTTAGCCTTTCAAACTCTTACATTTATATTTTAATCGCTGAAAACCAAATATTAATTTAACCGGTTTAAAAATCTTATTTTCTTTTATAGAGAATGAATCCCTTATCCGCTCAGCACTTTTACTATGAAGAGCTTCCTCTAGAAAAATATACAGACGTCGATGTTTCATATGTAGAGTCTCCTAGTAGTATATATGTTCGAAAGGTAATATTTACAATATCTAATCATTTTTATTACTAAATTATTTAAAATAATTGCAATATGTACATGCGGTTGTAGTACATAAATTTAGCGAATGAAACTATTGACTATTGACAAATTATTGACGTCAGAAACTGAATAGAAAAATAGGAGAAAGACCATTTATTGTTCATTTATTTCAACACTTTAGTTAATCTAAATTCTCGCTTACTTGAAAAACACTTTTTATCTATAAATAATTCTGGCTATTGTATAATTAAGAATTTGCAGTCTTTTTCTATGTACTTCAAATCTTGATAGCTTATGTAAAAGAAATTAATAACTGACAAATGTGTTCATGGATGGTGATTAATAGATTGTATACTCATTCTAGGTGGAACTGAATCGATATAACTTTATGAAAATTGTTTAAATGTAAAAAAAGAAGAATACATCGTTGCTTCGGTAGATAAGAAGCCTTTTTTAAATTATAAAAGTTTTATTTCAAGTTTTTTAGGTGAAAAAGGTTCTATTTCACGAACACGGTTTTTCCGTAGAAACTAATTGCTCTTCGTAAAAATAAACCAAAAATTATTTTGTTTTTTTTTCCATTTAAGTGCCCTGTTAGAAAATTAACTAGTTCGGCTGACCACTTGGCCACCTATTAATTAATTTTGACTAGTCAGTACTTCGAATGTCAAATAAATAAAAAACTTGACTATGACTAAGCATGACTATATATTTAGAAATATACATGACTTTTATCAATAACTCATTATTTTCTTAATAAACTTGTATCGATCCAGTTTGTTTCTCTCTTGATTACACAGACTCACAAACAAAAAAAAAATACCCTGAACTGGAGTTGAGATCGCCTTATTCCTATGTATTTTGGCCTTCTCAACACGAATTTGAAATAAAAAATAGGGATTGCCCTTCATATTTTTGAGATAACTAAAAAAACGAATTTCGAGATATCTTAAATTGCGAAGTTAAAATTTTTTTTCATTACTTTAGCAAGTATTATTATGAAGTACTCAACGCACCCTTCAAAATTCATTTTTAATTACCTGCATACGATTTTTCATCTCCGAGATATGCCAATTGAAAGTTCATGAGTATTTAAAACCATACTTGTTTGTTCAATTTATTTGCTCTTGAAATACGTTTTGTAACTTTAAATTGGCATATCTCGGAGACGAAAAATCGTATGAGATGATTAAAAATTAATTTTGAAGGGTTCATTAAGTACTTCATAATGCCACTTTCTAAAATAATAAAAAAGATTTTTAACTTTGTAATTTAAGATATCTCAAAATTCGTTTTTTTTTTAGTTATCTCTTAAATACGCAGAGCGACCCCTATTTTTTATTTTAAATTCGTGTTTAAAAGGCCGAAATGCATAGGAATAAGGTGGTCTCAACTCCAGTTCAGGGTACTTTTTTTTATTTGTGGGCCTGTGTTATTAGAGGTTTGTGTTTCACTAAAACTGGAACGTTTTATAATTTTGTCAGTTTAGGATTCGTGTACTGGGCTCGATATGAGATATTATGTATTAAAATTGGTTTATTGGGATAAGGAATTCTTGAATCTTCGGATGGGATTTATTGATAGAGGAGAATTTGAAAGGACTGTATTGATTTTATAGGAGAATATCTCGAATAAGGTTTTATGCTTGATAAAAATTTGTCAGAGCGTAATGCCTTTTAAAGTTGTCTGTATATTTTAAATTGTACGATATCTTAGAAGGCGTATTGCTTCTTGATATGGCAATTTATTTTTTATTATTTAGACGAGATTATCGTACTCTCGATTAATTATCTCACGATTAATTATGTATCTATCAAATCACATGCCTTGGTAATTTGATTGATTTAATTAATACGTATTTTTTATGTGTTGAACTATTTACAGCATTGTCTTTTCCACAATTCTTCGCGTCAACGACTACTGTAAATGTTTTCTATTATTTTGTTTAGTAAATAATTCAATCAAAATTATTAGTAACTCAATTTGTCAATTATTATATTTCAAGGAGATCTGCCATAGGGTCAGTATATTCCTACCTTACCGTTAGAATCTGTAATTTTTTATTGTACAAAATATATAAAAGCAGCCATTAATTATTGGAAACAACTCTCTGTCAACACCTCATGAATGATATAAACAGTATGTGATTAAAGTTTCATAAAATTCTGTGCAGAATTCATGGAGATTTTTGTCGTCGAAATTTTTGGCGACAAAAATTTCGGTCACTTATGGACGGATTTTTATGAAACTAAAATACATAATATGCAAATGACTCTATCGTTCCTAAAGTTTTTCAAAATAAGAAGAATTTATTGATCGTCATAGAATGTATGAAATCCATACTCATAACTACTATTATAAGGTGTGCTGTGTAAAACATATACAGTTCCTTAATACCTTACATATAGAGTAAAAGGAGAAGAATGTCCTAGTAAAATGAAGGACCATCCCAAAATTAAACAAGATTAATTTTAAAGTTAAATTATTATATTTAAAATTAATCTTGTTTAATTTTGGGATGTTCCTTCATTTTACTAGGACATTCTTCTCCTTTTACTCTATATGTAAGGTATTAAGGAACTGTATATGTTTTACACATCACACCTTATAATAGTAGTTATGAGTATGGATTTCATACGTTCTATGACGATCAATAAATTCTTCTTATTTTTAAAATACATAATGTTTACACCATTACCGAAGTGGTGAGAGAGAGAGTTTTTTAGCAATTCAACCGAAAAAAAAAAGTTTCCTACTAATATCTTCGCAGTATATGCAGAGTGACACAGCCCCAACGCACCACTTTGCCAATCAGTTTATTCGGAACTGGATAGAAACATAAAAGTGCAGCAGGTCTCATTCGATGTTAAGTTGTAAGTAGAATTCAATGATATAGCCAAAACCTTGGGTCAAAAATAGAGGTTCCCAATTAAAAAGATCAATTTGACCTTGGAATGATCTTGAATGTCATGTTCATGGCCAAGGTCAAAGCCACTATCGAGTACATGTATTTGACAACTTTTATATATAACATTTTTCTCGAAAACCCATCTCTGGTGTGTTATCAAGCCTTTCCGATACTTTTTGGATACTCTGTATATATGCGTGGATAAAAGTAGATAATTGTTTTTTCTTCTGTTGAATTTCGAAAAAAACTCTCTGTCACCACCTCGGTAATGTTGTAAATATTATGTGATTTCAATTTCGTAAAAATTCGACCATAAGTAACAGAGATTTTTGTGTCCGAAATGTTCGACGGCAAAAATCTTTGACAATTCTGCATAGAATTTTATGAAATTGTAATCACATAATGTTTATATAAATCATGGGATGTTGACAGAGAGTATAATTTTCAAAAATTATTCGCTGCCTTTATATATTTTGTTGAATAAAAAATTACGGACTCTAACGGTAGGTAGGAATCTTTTCGACTCTCACACAACCCCTTAAATAATAATTAAGTAAAATATTTAATTAATTTGATTTAGTTTTAATTTTAATTGTCAGTAGAAGTATTAATAAGGTAAATACAATAAATAAATATAATTTAATATTAAAAGGAATTTATTATTCGATACCTTTAATTTACAATTCCTAGGCTTGGAAAATATTGAAAAAATTGGAAAAAATTTGAAAAAGATCATATCCGACGTATTTTGAGCTGTTCTTTCGAATGGTGATACCGATTTTTTGTTAAAATACTTCTGCAAAAAAATATGGTGTGTTTTTCACGAAAAAAAGTTAACAAATTTGGTAATTTTCAACTATATGAATTTTTTTCATAAGGAAAATGCAATGACAATAATTCAAACTACTGCAAAAGAGTGCAATTGATGTTCAAATATTTCGGGAAAATGTTTTTCATGATTCAAAAAAACCGGTCCAGAAAAAAAATTGAAAAATACGATTTCCGATGGTTTGAAATCTCCTCTTTCGAATGCCGTAGTCAGAATTAGCCCATTATTTTTCTGTAAAAAGTTATAACAATTTTTATAATAAAAAATCAAGAATTTTCAGCATTTTTTTTCAAAAATGTCAAATTTTGAACATGAAAAAGCAGAGCCTAATTATCGCAAATGCTACAAAGCGTGGAGTTTTTATGTGTTCTTTAAAATCCCGTTGGATTTTTTGTAAATGCAAGATGGCGGCGACAAAATGGCGCCCTAAATGCATAAATATCGCCTTTTTTATATGAAAAAACTATGCCTGACCATTGCAATGAGCATAATTAAGAACATTTGAAAGTTTTACTAATTTACTACGGCAAGGTTAAGATAGCGCTCAGAATCTAAAAAAACAGTGTTCAAAGACATTTTCCGCCGACTATACTTTTTATATCAAGTGATAA
>UELV01081602.1:0-24851 GCA_900490015.1 Megastigmus stigmatizans
CAATTATATAATTTAAATGAAAAATGGAATAGAAGCCTGTTCATCCCGCATTGCACTTCACATCTCTACTCGACTATACTGTGTATTTTTCTCTTTCTTTTTTTGCCTATTTCATTTTTTCCTGTACTAGTTTAATAACAAATTATAAGATTGTAAAATGAAAAAGAAAATATGTGAGAAAATAAACGAGAAAAATTTGTATACTAGTTATTTATTTTATCACTATTTGTGAATATCGTTTTTGAATGACATTTATTGATCCACTATAACCATCCCCTGTATTGAATATTATAATGATAGGTACTAAATAAATATGTATATTTGTAAAATGATTACTTACAATTAAGTATTTCAATTTCTAAGCAGAAATCAAGTGCTTCAATTCAATTCTGAAAAACATGCAGATATTAAATAAATATAATTATTAAATGAAAGGAAAGAAATTAATAAAAAGTAGATTAAATTCTAAATTATTTTTTTTATTGTATGAAAGACAGTTAATTTGTAAAAGAGGTAACTCTTTTTACATTTTCATCAGCGTTTTTGACCAAATGAGCACATTCTTATTAAGAATTTTCTATTTTTCCAATTCAGGCCAATATTCTACACTCATGGAATGTAACTACTAAACATCTATTACAGTCACGAAAACTTTAGGAAGGATAATAGGAATAATAGAGACTCAAATCACCTCCTGTAATGTATCCTTACCATAAAAGTACACTTCCAATGTCTTTCTTTTTTCTTCACAGCCTAGTTAAACACACATTTGCACTTTTATAAACCAGTCCTGAACGAATATTGTATTATATTTTCTTTTACATTATAAGTAAATATCTGTATTGCATAGCCTATTTTGTATGTACAAAAATGAACATTGCTTTCACTGAATACATATTTTCAAAATGACTACAACGAAGAATCAAAACTCTATATATCCGTAATTCATGTAACACTATAGTTATATTGAGTTTGTAAACTTACAAACAAGCGTCTCTATAAACTCTTTTACTTATAAAAAACTATTGAACGCATACTATTTAAAGTACGAAAATAAAATTTAATAGATAGACAACTTTGGTCTAAAATAAATCGTTAAAAAGCTGCGCGACTATATCATTACGTTTCTATGGCCTCAAATTTACTTTATTTTTTGTACAGCTATTTAAACTGATTTTTCTCTTTTAAAACTGCAATACTTTTTTTGAACTTCTTGACAAAATTCCTTTCATTTTTAAGTTCGTTCAGTTATTTTAAACCTCGAACGCACATAAAAAAATAGAATACAAAATAGACTTTGAGTAAAAAAATATTTAAGTTTTCTTTGATAGTCCATTTTCAATCCATTTTGTTCTAGATCACCTTTTTTTTAAAAAAAATATTGAAAATTCTTAGAAGTCGTGAAATCGAATCAAGGACCAATACTGGTTTGTCTCAATTTTATATCTGTATGCATTGCACTTTTGCATCTACCAAGTTTTTTTGAATTACTTACAAAACATATATGTTATACACTTTCACACAGTATAAAACGGTTCAGAGCAATTGATGTACTACCCGATAGGCTACAAGGGATACCAATTCATTTCAATATCCAAATTATCTAATAATAGCATTTACTTTTTATGGAGAAATTAAAACGGAAAAAATAGAATTTGAGGACAAACTAATTACGCCAGGCTCGGACTGCAATTTCCCGGAGCGCTCAACAACTCTCTAGTCTAATAAGCACCTTGTTTTCTCTTTAACTTTTCAGCCTCCTTGATAATGGAACTCATATCGTGGGTTCAAAGCCCACCTAAACTAAATGTATGGAATATATATTCTAGGAAGTATTAATTTTAATGATATTAATAACTTTAGTATTAAAATGTCTAGAAATGACTACAGTTTTTCCTATTACTTCATAGTTTACTCGGTAAACTCTATATTGTAGTAATGCTGCATGAACATTAAGTGCTATAGATATCTGCAATGTTCTAGAAATGAACTAGATGTACTGCTAGTCGGGCTAAAATCGGCCTCCATAAATAAATTTATTAAATATGGTTAGACCTGGATATGAGCGATTGGGATTACACAATCTAATATAGTCGTAAATTTATAATTGATTAAAAATTTGTCTAATCACGTATGATTAAAAATATAGAATCTGTAAATAACAAAAAATGCTTTTAACTGTCATACAAAACTTATTAGTTCAAACAGTATAATTGTACTTCATATAAATACATTGATATGAGAACTAGGCAGCTATTTCACTGATAAATAGAAATGACAATTAATCTTTATTTAACAAAATTATTTTAAAAATAAAAAAAAATGAGTTTTTTGAGCTCAGATACTAATTTACGACAGACGAACAATTGACAAAATTGATTTCTATAACACCTTTCACATAAAAAATTTTATCCTGAAGTCACGAACCTGCATTTTAGATGTCTAACTCTCACCATCCTTTTTATAAAAATGTATTAAAAAAAACAGACGCCACAATGTAGGAGTGTACCAGTACTGGTCCCTGTAACGAAACTATCGTTTCTCTCTGTTTGTCTCTAATCCTTATACAATTAACAAGAAAAATAATCTCGGCAGCTCAACAGGGACTAGTCTTGCTTCATACAAGAATCGCATACACGCACAGGATTTTCCCAGCCGCGGCGCGGCACTGGCTTACTATTTTGCGAACAATCCTGGCACACACCACGACCACAGTCCCTGCAGTGATGCAACGGTACAGAGTCGCTGAACAGCTCCTCGCACACGCAGCAGTAAATGACCTCCGAGTCGGGTACCCAGTACGAAGGTCTTGCTGTGTCCTTGATGATCGCTATCAAAAGAATTTTAATATTAGAATTATATTCTCTTCTCGCGGATTTCTATTAGGTAAAAATAAATTATCAAGCTTGTTTCAATCATTACAAAACGAAATTAATGTCGGTAATTATTGTCAAAATGAAAGATACATTCCGATACTTACACTTTGAATATGTTAAAACTGAGCCAACAGCACTAAGGGTAGATATGACGTGCTCGGACACCTTCCTCACGCTCACGTCGTCACCAACCACCGGCTGCTCTTTAGCCCCTTCATTGGAATTAGAATCGCATTTGTAGCAGTCATCGCAGACGCGGACCGGCGTATGCCAGTTGCGTGCCGGCACGCACTTGCTCTGCGTCGAGCAGTTGGCGCAGAATCCCTCGCCACAGGCGCGACAGTGGTGCTTGGTGTCGGTGGGCTGGAAGGTCGTTCTGCACTTGTGGCAGTGGCGAATATCGTGATTAGGACGCCAATATGCCGGTGCGACCTGATCTGCCACCCAGGCGGTGATTGCCTTCGTTGGCTGCAGGGACACGCTCGTCAGCGCTTCTGTGATGTAGGAGACACCGTCCACTACACGCTGTGCGGTGTTTTGCGATGCGAGTGACACACTACTCTTCTTTCGCAACAGAAAATTTTGTATTGTTATAGTAAATTGCGGGTTGGGTACAAAGGGTTACGAAAGAAACTTCATCGTTGAGCTTGTACCGGACGGGTAATATACTGGAGGTACACATAGTGTGGGAAGGAGGACTGAACTGAGCGCGGGGCCACAGCGACTAATTTGAATTCCAGATAGTACCATGCTCAACTACTTTCATGTGCATCCAGTATATTGACATCCGGTGCAACGTCCGCGATCCAAGAAACTTTTATTTGTAATTAGTTTTACGAGTCAATTTTTCGTATATCAATAATATTTCTTTTCCGATGAATAAAGCAATACACCAATAAAAATAAGACCATAGAACATAATAATATATAAATAAAGTCATACCAAATTCCAAACATGGGTAATTTCAGTTCTCACTGCGGAATCTTCAGGATTTTTGTTGCCGAACCAATGTTGTCGACTGCGATAAATTTCTCCGCAATGAGGACACTCGATGACGTAACCTGACCAAGCGAACTTGGCTATTCCATACCAACTATTATCATTCTGGGTTTGAAACCGACTGGTAACCACGACTTCATTGCCATTGCTATGGCACTTCTTACAAATGTATACCAAATTTTCGTATTGATGTTGATATTTGCATCTAAATCATCAAATGAAAAATAATAATTTTTTTTATGCATCTCATAAAAATCTTAAAAGTTTATTAATAAACTGAAAGTATAATGGTCACCAACCTTGCATCACATGCATGAGGTTTTCCTTCGCGAACATGTCCCATGCTATTTTGGCACCTACAACCACAGCTAATACATTTCACTGAACATGTGAAATATTGATCAGGAAATAATATGTTTGAAACATTTTCAATTTTCCCGGAAAACTTATCATTCAGAGTTTTTAAAGTACTATAAACCAAATGGGGTTTCCTAGCAGAGCGAACAGTAGTATTGTTTAGTTCATTCTTGATAGCCACTCTAAGCGGTTCATAATTTGTTGGAGGATTTGTTGTTTGAACTCCTACATATTTAATGGCACTGAAGGCTTCAATCTCGAGTTCTGTTTGTGCAAAACGATCTCGAAGAATATCTTCTGCACTTTCTGTTGCAGCTAAAAAACAATCAACTATTATATTGATATCATATTAGTTTTATTTAAGATTTGACTCAAAGCTTCCAAAGTTATTATAATCTACTATTATTACTTTAGATAAATTGTTATAAATGTACAAGTATTTAAATTATAAGTTCAAATGACAGATTTGTGAAATGAAGAGCTTGATTGCATCATGCAACAATCATAAACTACATAGTTTTATAAATGAATTTAAAATTAAAATTTGAAACTTACAATTTGTCAAAGGTCTTGTATGTCGAGTTTCATGAAAAATGATAACGCTTGGTCCAAGAGAATTGACAGAGCTCATAATTCCCTCTCTTTGCCCGACAGCTTGTAGGGCAGCTTGAAAATAATGACTGTAGGCTCTGGATGCTGCTCCCAAGAATGTAAACATATCCCTGTGCAATCTCTCTGAACGTGTCCTATAAACAACAATATCTGAAACTGCTAAAATTTTTAGCAGCAATCGAGTTCTTGCATTTTCATGTATGGTAATACCAAGCAGACCCTCGGTATCAAGACAGATGACCTTCAACACAGGATCAAAGGCTGCCCAAACACCTAGAGTGCAAGAGCTCTGTTCGTTTGACGTCCGAAAAACCTCTAGGCCATCAAAAAAAGTTTGATTCAAGGTATGACTTTTGCCATCTCCAGTGTTTCCAAATATTGAAACCACCTTGACCTTTAAATCCTTGTTTGTGCAGTGCAGCTTTTGAAGGAACTGTTCGGAACTGGAAACCTACATAGAAATAGTCAACATTAAATTCAGAAATTTTTTATGTATTATAAATATGCATAAAATAGAAATATCTAAATAACTTTTATTTTAAGATTTCAAAAAATCATACTTTTAAATATTCATTGCCATCAATTAATAGGAAGCTTTGTATACAATCGTAAAATCTTGAAAGCTTCGAATTTTCATCTGGTAAAGAAGTGACTCCATGTAGTGACAAATTACTTTGAAGGGAATAGTTGTTAAGAGAAGGATTTCCATCACGATTGTAAAGGGACAGGCTATCATTTAAACTTTCCATAATAGCTGGACTTGTTATGTGTCCTCTGTCATTTTTCCATATATGGTGATTGCGGGTATGTTGATCCAAAGCACTCATTCTGGCAAAGTAGGTCTACAAGTTTCTATAACAAGGTAAAAGTTTTTTCTAAGTTAATTACTATGATCAGCCACATGTATATAGATATTTTATAAAGCACTACAAATCTTGAATTTAAAAATCAACATTATCAATGGTAGAAGTGAAACAGCAATGATGATGTAACCTATGAATCGTAGATTCATAATTGCAGAAAAATATATAATAACTGTCTTTAAGATTTATCATTTGATACGATACTTTTTAGTTTTGAAATTATAAATCTTCTACTTTTCTTTATTTTTTTTTAATAAATTTTTTATTATATAAAATAGAATTATAATATTACAATATTCAATATTATAAAAATATATCTCCTATATATATATATACTATATTAATGAAATAATACTGTTTTAAATGAATCTTATTTGTATATATTCAAATCTCATTGACTTGTTTATAAAAATATATTGTCTTTTAATTTAATTTGAAATATATAATAAATTAGATATTCTATTAATAAAACTAATCTGCATTTATGCATATGAACTTGAACATCTAGATACTTAACTACTCAATATTTGATAACAGAAAGATATGCCAATGACATTAGGATAATAAACCTTGACTAAAAATTAAATAGATATTATCTACAGTAGTGTATTGAACTCAGCTTATTGTGATTTAAACAATTTCACTTTAGTTATCATATTTTTTTAATATTTCATAATTATAATAAACATAAGTTTTTAATAATGTTTGTTCATACAGTGCAATTTGATAAAAAAGTTTCTTAATTTCTTTTTAATTATAGAATTTATTAATAAATAAGATTTATGACCAGAATTTTTGGAATCACATTAGAAGGAATAACCAATTATTAAGAAAATTTTTTATGTTTATATTCATTATTTATGAATCTAAGTTCTTTTTTACCTTTATAACCTTAGAAGACATTAAATGAAATAATATTTAAATTTTTTTTCATTTATCTAATAAACAATATATAATAGACAATTAACTTTGAATAACTTCTAATTGCAATTTTAAATATTGTTTTAATTTGTTTATTAAACATTATTTATTCAAGTGCATCCAAGCTTATCCAACCAACCAATCAAACACATGCAGAATCTAATGCGAATGATAGTGTTTTACAAGACCTTGAATGTATAATAAAAAATAAAAGAAAAAGGTACCGAGTCTGATGAACTGACCACAACATTCGAGAGCAAAGGCAGTCAGTGACTTTTACTTTTGTCATAAAAGAAAAGTAGTGCATCTTTCCTCACTTCTCCCTCTCCATCTTTTGCAGTCAAAACAAACAAAGCAAGACAATCGCAAGACCATCTAAACTTTCTATAGGCAAAAAATTATATCCGAACCTACACTAAGCACTAAAAATCACCCACTCTTATCTTGTCAAGTAGAGATAGTGCCGACAGCTAGACTACAAGATATTCGTAACAAACTGACAGCTCATACACACCAGCTCAAAGCTGTATATATATCATGGTTGAGAAAGAGAGACAGAGACAAGTTACGGGAGGTCGCGCGGAATGAGAGAGAAACAATAATAAACTGCGCAAAAACGGCTTAAGAATGTATTGTTCTTCCTACCTTGTTGGTTGACAATGCACGCCTCGAGACACTAAGAGGTGCAGCTCTTCGAGGCGCGAGATCGTCGTCAGAGCCGCTGAATTTTGATAATCGTCTCTGCCAAGATTAAGACAGGACGCTAGCGAGCCATCGGAGCCGCTATGAGCCG
Source organism: Megastigmus stigmatizans (assembly GCA_900490015.1). Classification (NCBI taxonomy): domain Eukaryota; kingdom Metazoa; phylum Arthropoda; class Insecta; order Hymenoptera; family Megastigmidae; genus Megastigmus; species Megastigmus stigmatizans. The sequence goes on from UELV01081602.1 coordinate 7,422, forward strand.
CCATTGAAGGCCGCTAGCTATACTAGTCCAAACGTGAACCTCTATAGCTATCTTACTCTCTCTCTCTCTCTCTCTCTCTCTCTTTATACGGTATTCACCCTTATGCTCCTCTTCCACTTCGTATTTTTTTTTGTTGGTCTGCGCATGCCGTACTGCGTAGGTACCACACTGCTGTTATTATAATTGGAGAGTTGTGTGTATTGGCTCAGTTGGCTACCTTTATTTACGAATTTGGTGGTAAAATTCAAATTCAAGTTGTTTTAATTTTAATTTAAATTTACAATAAAGTAGTTTATTCGCATTCGGACATTTAGAGAATTCCCATTAAATACTCATAATAATTTTACAATTATTTATAATTATATATTAAGCAAAATTATAGTTTAAAAATATAATAAAGCAATATTAAAGTAATATTGAAATAAAAGTAATTTTATTTTAAAAATTTCAAAATTGAAATTTTTAAAATAAAATAAAATTTCAAAATTGAAATTTTTTTGGCTATAACAGAGTTTAACAATTTTTTAAATAATATTGGTTTAAAATTTCACATTTTATTACTTTTTGTTTAACCTAAATTGTTGTACGAAGTAAAAAAAGAAACCAAAATTCTAAAATTCAAATTTAAATTTGTTTTGTATAAGAACTTCAGCCCACTCATTCGAAGTAATCGATAGCTCTATCTCGATCGCGGAGCTCCGCACGTGTGTATATCTATATAGTGCATTACATGCAGAGACTAGGAGCCAAAGTGGGAGTAGACCTCGTGACGTTTTTTTGGAACGCATGGTGACGTCAGGACATGGCGTCGCGATCAGCTGGGTGTTGTGCAGAGTATGCTTGAGTCTTGAGATGCTCGTCTTTCGAAAATCTGCTAAGGATAACGCCTGCCTTGCTCAGCACGTAAGTTTTTTCAAAATTTTATCATTAGATATTTCTATCGTAGCATCCAACAAACACCCTTCCACATTGCTTTTAGTGTAATAAAGTGAAAAATGATGTGTTAGCAAGGTAAAAAACAAATCAAACGCGTAACAAATGCACAAAATGCATAACATAGGCGAAAATACGGATAGAGACGCAGAACAATTCACTGATCCTCGCTTGGCGATATAACGTGTATTCTCGTTCAATTTTTCGCAAAATTAATCGGCCTGTTAATCGATCATAGTGCGCGTAAGTCAAAACGTTCTTTTCACAGAAAATTCAACGTTTATCGGCTTCCGCATACGGCGACTTCTAACCCCTCAATCATGCATCAGCGTGTTTTCATGCGTTCTCACGAGTGCCGTGTACTTCAAATCTTCATTCGCCTGCATCTCTAAAGCAGGTTCGAATTCGCCGCTCCGAAATAAATCTGCAGTTGATCTCGCTAAACGCGTATCTAAACACACAACTATGTTGATACCGTGTGCAAGGTGATGCCGTGGCCATTTTTTCATGTGCCCCTGCATGTGCCTTGTACATATAATTCCAATTACACGCGAGTTTCATAATCGTTATCAGTGCTCCATATTTGAAATTCAACAAGTAACGTGTATACAAGATCAGAGTGACAGCTTCTTTGCCCTCCTATACATTTGGGAAAAAATATTCATTGTGTTCGAGATCATATTCCTAACCGCGAGTTGCACGAAGGGCAATCGTCGATGTTGTGAGAACATGATTCGACGTTTTCGTGAATTGCGCGACGTTAAACAGTCGCGAACCCATTCGAAACTTCAAATATCTTCGAAAATCATTATTTGAGATGATTGAAATATTTTTTTCGGCCGGACCCTAGCGCCTTTATTTACATACGCTGTACAGCTCACGACGTTTTTCTGTCGCCTTTATGTAACACATGAGAGCGCGAGGGCAGCATGAGATCCGACTCTTCTCAGTGTGTATAATGCACTGGGGGGTAGCAGACGACACGTGCCCATACACTCTTTCTGAGAACGCTTTATATACAGACCTACAGTGCTTATTTCCCGTTAGTGTTGTACTCAGACCCTTTGATCATCCACGTGTTAGTTAAAATTTTTATTCCCTAATACTTTACTCGTGTTTTTATTATTTACTCGGTGAACGTCTGGTTGTAAATTTTAACTTATTTTGATATTTTTTCTATTATTGATACTTAATTGTTATTAAACGCAGTGAAATGTTTATAAACTATTTTTAATTATAATTAAACTATCGCATTTTTCGTGCTTTTTACTTCATGAACACTAAAAAGGTAAGACAGAACTTCGTAGACAGACCTGGAATTTGTTATCGTTAGATAAGTGCATTTGCTTATTAATTTTGAGGTTAGAACGAGACATAAAGAAATGCTTTAGCTCGCCATCAACTTGGTTTTATGTCCTATTTTTGATCGCGAAAAGAATGATGTGAAAGACATTAGGTAACCTACACCAGCAAAAAAGTGCATCGGGCGGTGAAATTGCATTTTTTCTATACGTTTTGAATCCGTCGCAGGTTAATAAGTAATGAAAACGTGATTGGAGGACTGGCATAATGTGTGTAACTGTAATCGGAGCCGAAGGGTCGAGGGCGAGGATATTCGGGAGGTGTGCAGTGAGTCGTTAAATGCATACGCACGCACACCGCGATATACGAGCGCGACGCCATTTTGTCGCTTTCGGAGGGGGCCGGATAAACAAGCGGCAGTCGAAATAAACTCGTAAAACAGGGACATATATGTTTATTGCATGCATGGCCCGCAATGCGCGTGCGCATAAAACTATTCGTATAGTCGCGCGCGAGTTTTCAAAGTATTGGAATAATTAAAATTGATGGTTATAAATATTAATCCTTATGTGTTAATATTAATTGCGAAAAATTAAAAAATTTTGAATATTCATTTTATGAATTAAAATAATGAGCTCTAAAAATTTAAATGACACAAAAAATTCTAGTTTTAAATGATGCTTTATAAAAAGTTTAAATTCTACTAAATATTCGAAATAAAATTTCTAAAGATAAATCTGTATTTACACAGTACTTATTAGGAGTTTATGTAATAGTTGCATTGTTTTATTAAGCTAAATATCGGATCTACATGATTTTTTGAATATTGCAGTCTATATTTAATGAAGTCTGACTTTGCAGTGTCGTAATAAATTTAACGAATCTCCCGATCCGATAACCAGACGCCACTCAAAAAAACACCGCCAGGCCAATTAACACTCCCCTGTGAACACGATTCGCAAGCGCAGAAAAAAAAAGATTCAAATAAAAGGAATGAAAATTTGTAGTAGAATGAAATGAGACTGGGAAAAGTAGCATACAAAGGGAGAGAAAAGGTTCGCGCGGATAACTAAATTGTGGAACGAATTGTTGAAAGTCTCGTGGGTCTCATTTGGTTTCATCCTTCTTTTCTTTACTTTTCTATTTAATTTTACTCGATAATCTTATAATGATTTTCAAGTTTTTTGGTTTTTAAGTAACTATGGAAATTTTTTTTTTTTTAATTAAATTCCTACTGTCGGGAATCAAAACATTGAAATGAAATCATTTTATAAACTGCAAAAACCTTGAATGTTTATTATGTAGATTTAAGTTATTACAAATTAAAAGTTGATAACATTTTTACTTTGAAGTTCAAGAATTATGTGCAAGATTTCTAATTTTAACAGGACAGAAAATCAATTTAAAGTTAAATAATGATTTAATTGACAAAAGTTATTAACATTTTAACTAACTTGTGAAGCTGATAAAATCAATTTTAGCGCCTACAACGAGCTACTCATTTGAATATTCTTAATTAAAAATCAATCGATATTTGCATTCTTCTTGACTGAAAATACCTACCAATATCACCCACCATTTCCAGTTGCATAAAAGTTAACTCCATTTTGCACAAATATACCTATAATTTTTTAAACATACATTAAGAGCAGCTTCATTTCAGTGCGCTTAAATGCAATAATCCTACGTCGTGATAGCATACCTAAAGGATTAATCAAGAATAGATATCGCATCAATATTCATCATTTACTCTGAAGCTGCGTGTGTGTGTGCATGCGCGCGCCAAACTCATTCGCCTTATATTGCCCACTTTACATAACGCTTGGATGAAAAAGGTTATGTTTACAGAGAAGTTTCTCTCTCAATCTTCGTCTCTATCCGTATATCCGCGTGTGTGTCCGCCATGTTTGATACTTTCCCGAACACCCCGAATGCGACCATGTGTCTTTCTTCTCCTTCCCTCTCCCCCTTAAATCTCAATTAATCGAACGTAAACAACAACCTTTCCCATTCATATTTTGATTTTTCATAACAAAACGTAGCTTTCCTACGAAGCATGACTGGGAAGTAGAGACAGATCGAATAGATAGTACAAACAGTGAGTCTACACGAATACAAGTAGTAACAGCATTCATAGTATATTTCTTATGTCTGTTCCCTAATACTTAGGATACTTTTTGTCATTTTTGTGTCGCGCAAATACCTATAGACGCGTGCGTGTGCGCATACTCATACTCGACCTATCTTCTCTCTTGTTTACAACTTTACAGTCTCTATCCTTCGCTATCTTGTTCACTCATGCTCACTCGTATAATAAAGGAAGGAGCGAGCGAGAAAGAGCATGGGAAAGATTAGGAATTCCGTGTGGCGGATACCTACACAGTATTGGTTACGCGTGTTGCCGGGGAAACGCGTTGCTTGGCAACAGCATCTCCACTATACTTCGGTGCTTATATATACACTATCCTTCCTCTTCTCTGTCTCTCTCTCTCTCTCTTTCTCTGCTCGTCTCGTTCGCGCTTTACGGCAGTTTCCGACGACGCACATAACACGACAGGGGCGAGAGAAAGACGCAGAATAATGCAATGAAGGCGCTACCTAGATCTTTTCCATCCTATAGTGCAGCGCACGACTATAATATATTTCAGTTTATTAGTGTTATTGTTGTGGCTGTCTGCTACTACTGAAGACTACACTGTATAGCTGTGGTTGTGCGCGTGCATAAAAACTTGTCACTGCAAGGTGTTTAACTTTTTTTTTCAAAGATTTCTTTTTATCCAGCTTACCACGTTGCATCATACGGCGTGGTTGATGAATTTAGTGCGCGGTGCGCGATGTCGGTCATGTTTTTGTTTACCTTTTCTGCAGACATCGGCTCTGTCAGGTTAGGTATAGTACAGTGGTAAACTCGTAAACGTTTGTGTTTTTTCGACTATTTGCAAAGAGTGTGTGATACAACACCATAGCGCATGAAATGCAAAAAAGCACAGGTTTATAGGTTAGTTACGTATGTTTAGACTTTATATGTATATATGCATACAGTTGAATTTGCACATTTACGAAAATTTGTTGCGCGTTAGTTTACACGAATTTTCACACTTGATTTCACGCAAGCGATATATGGGTTACCATTGTTTTCATTCAAATTACTCCGTAGTCGCTATTGAAATAGAATTCATTGGATACGTGGAAAGCGTCATTTGTACATTTTTATCTATAGGTTATGTAAATGCGCGTCATATAAAGTAGGGCATATTGAAGGCATTCGCCATTTAAAAATTGCAGAGTGACAAGTTTGTTTTTACCCACATAAATTACTAAAAATAATCATTATCGACACTCGGGTGTCTGGAAACCGTGAAATCGAACACCAAAAATTAAAAATAAACTGTTTGTCATAACTATTTATAAATAAGCGTACTTAAATTTTTGAAAAAAGAGGGTTCGATAATCTTTGGTTTTAAACCGAACCGCAACAAATGTTGAACATGCAGCGGAACCATAAATAAAAGTAGATATGCATTAGTCAACAAACGTGTCTCACTGGTTGTGTTTTCGAAGATGGCAACAAGCAAATATCCGTGATTCATAGTCTTCCCCTCATTGTTTCAAAAAGATGAAATCATCCTCCTCCCTCGCTCTCAAAGATCACGACGCGGCGATAATATACCCGTCGCGTCTCCTCCACTATGTCGCATGCCTATACCTATATAGCGCTTCGCAATTTCTTTTTTCGCGATCGACGCGTCTGGGGTATATAACAGGCGATATATATGCCAAGTTTTCGGCCACTCGTACATTGCGCTGATCTCTCTCCGTCCTTGTTACGCACCGGTGTCGACGAACTCGAAAATTCGCCCGCTTTACGATCTCTGTAGGAATCTTTTTTTTTTTCTTCCTTTAAACACCGGCACCATATAAGTATACCTACATCGATGTTTTCTTGCTCGTGCTCTCAGGTCGAGATTTTATGATTATAGATACACTAAATTTTATTGAAAGGTAGTGTATAGTCATGAAAAAATGAAGCTTTGATGTTGTAAAATGTGAATAATCGCAATTTAGTAAGTAATTCTTCGCTCAACTGAAAAAATACTTATTTTTTTTCAAATAAATATATTTAAATTGTGGTTCGTAAAATAAAGCCTTTTAAAATGCTTGTGTTTTAAAGAGTTAAAGATATGCAAACGAATGTTTTATTTATTTTAATTTTTAAGATAAATAAGAAATGTTATGGGTTTGAAGTTTGCATCGAAGGGGCTCAATAAAAAAATATCTTACTATGTTTATTTCTTATTATAATTCGGTTAAAAATTTGTGAATTGAATGCAATTTGAAAGATATTAAGAAAAGTTAAGAAAAATTAAATTTTAATTTAAAGTTAAGTAAAAGAATAAATATAAAAAAATTATTTTTTCTTTGCACTCCAACGATGCAAATTTCAAACCCATTAAATGTTTTAGTCCAATTAATATAAATAGTATAGTTGTATCTATAGATACTTATGTTCTCTAAATTTTAATCAATTGATTTTTACTAATTTCAATGTTTACATTACGCAATATTCATAACAGAACGACTCATAAATTTGATGACACTTATTGGACTATTTTTTGTAATAGGATACTGATAGTGAATGCTTAGTTTGGAGGTCAATGTAAAGATCTATAGACGTTGGATATCATATAAAAACGTGTTAGATATTTAAAGCGCATTTTCTTCTGTCTCGTGGAAATTTCCTTAAAGGATTTTGTAATTTTTAATAATATTTTAAAACTTACTTTTTAATTTTGGAAAAACTAATAATTTTAATAAAATATGCATTTATTGAAAAATTCTATAAAACTTTAACCTAACCTTCAAGATGCAATTCATCCATTTACACATAATATAGATGCACTAATATTTTGTAATGGAGTTTCAAATTCAAACAACGCCATCTGGCGCTGAACAATTTACAAGTGCTTTCAAAAATGTAAATAATTTATTGCCGATGGGCGAATGGTGATGCCTTGAGATCTGTACAAAATATACTGACAGCGTTCCTTTCCTTTTCTGAAAACACGTCAACTCGCCCGTACTATTTTCGGAAAGGAGTCGCTGCAAGTTCCTTCCTTTTTGTCTTACGCTGGCCGCGAAGATGGGGAAAGTTGAAATTAGACTCGGGCGTGGAGCTCTCAACTGGAGAAAAAATAAATGTCTCCATTGCCGATTTTATTTTACGATCGTTCGTCCCAGCCAGTTAAAACTTATGTACCATTAATATAGAGACCGCTAAATAAATTTTATTATCTATAGTTTAGATATATATATATATATATATAAGTATAGTTTCAATTTTCTTCGTTAAAATAAATTAATCTCTTTAGACATTAACATTGTTGAATATTTTCTTAACAAGTATGTATGTAAAAAGATTTCATTTCCAAGCGCCAATCGATCTTAATTTTGGTTTCTGTCTCTTTGCAGTGACTAAAATAGCTTGTGGAGAAAATCGGAAAGATGGCACCCGACAGGCCGGACAGTTCCGAAGCCGAAAGCGGCGGCGGGGTCGTCGGTCCGATAGTGACACGCGTCTTCGGTTTCTGCGACGCTTTCACCGTCAAGGAGGGCGACAACGCGACGCACGAGCACTACGTCGAGGAGACGACGCTCGGCGACGACGAGATCGTCATCGAAGAGGAGGAAGTGCCGATAATCAAACCCGAGCCATCGGACGACAAGAGCAGCAGTCAATCCGATGACGACCTGACGTCCCTGAGCTGGCTTCACCAGCAGAATCTTCTCAAGCGCCTCGAGATCACCGACCACCCAGTAAAGACTATCAAGGAGGAGAACATACTCAATAACAATGTCATCTGCGACGATAGCCTCGACATATCCGAGAACACGAATTCCGTGTCGAGCCTCGATGAGGGTTACTCGCCCGGTAATTATTTAATCAATGAAAAGACTTGTTGTTAGAGGAAAATAGTAATTTTGTATTTGTTTGAAATGACAGAGAGTAATGGAAAGAACAGTAACGGGAGCTCGAATCTCGTCATCTACGATGACGTGGTGAGCAATGGCAAGTTTGCTAAGAATACTCAAGAGAGCGCTAAATCGCCCATCAGTACAGCACAAAATAATCAAATCAAACACAGTAATAACAATAATAACAACAACAACAATACTAATAATAACAACAACAACAACAACAATAACAGCAGTAACAGCGCCAACTTTAATCTGCCAGTGCCGAATCGCAACAAGCACCCGACCCACATACCCTACGACCCGTACCTGCACAAAAACAGCAAGCCGCCGTACTCGTTCTCCTGTCTCATATTCATGGCGATCGAGGACAGTCCGGTGAAGGCTCTACCGGTAAAGGAGGTCTACGCCTGGATACTCGAGCACTTTCCTTACTTCAGGAATGCGCCGACAGGCTGGAAGAACTCCGTCAGGCACAACCTTAGTCTGAACAAGTGTTTCCGCAAGGTCGAGAAGTCACCAGTGAGTTTTACTCGAGATGCGGTTGTATATGTATGTCTTTTTTTTGCTAACATATTTTTTTTTTCGTATACATGCGCCGGAGAGAACTGTTTTACTTAATCATTTTGAATTTTATCATATGCTTTGCACATTAAATACATTTGGGCTTGATATTTTAACAGCACGCAGAGCTTATTTGCACTCAATTAATGATTCCATTAAAAGTTATTTTTAGGAAGCTTCCTTTATTCTAAAAATTCATTCAAAGTAGAAAAACAATTATGCATCTCATTAAATTTAGCATTTATTAAAGCTTATTTGAACTAAATGCCTACTTTTTGTAAGTAAAAATCGTTTTTCTTTTTTTAATGAAAATGTGCGAGGGTCTGGAAGATTCCTATCTTACCGATACTGTCAATAGTTTATGTAAAGCAAAAGATAAATTAAAAAGAACGTCAAAGTACTCGATAAGTTTGTTGACTATGTAAATATTGACAAAAAAGCAGGAATCTTTTAAGCCCTTGTCCTTGCCCTTGCCTTGAAATTTCGATTTTGCACAATTACACTCTGCCACTATTACAAGCACACATTATTATTAGTATTGTTAACCAAGTTTTAAAAATTCTAACATTCGTAAAATGGGGACCGGTCAAAAATTTGTAAAACTATAAATATTTCTATTTCGACGTATGTTAATTTATTTTAACAATTTATAGAACTTGGGTAAGGGCTCGCTATGGATGGTGGATGCACAATACCGGCCGAATTTGATACAGGCCCTGTCACGTTCGCCTTTTCCACCGCCAACAGCCACGAGCTTTTCCACCCCAGAAAAAATCGCGCGCAAGGTTGCCAACGGTCGACTTCCTGACCCTGTACTCTTTCCGTATCTGTCAAAGAGGCTTGCCTCCAGTAATATGGGTGATAATTCAGAGGTGGAATTTGACAGCGACGTGGACGCAGCGGCTGCGGCTATGTTATCTTTTAAACATGGACCCATAATCCTCAGCAACAACAAAGGTAAATAAGGAAACTTTTGTTGGGTCACTATGTTAAAATATCTTGAAATATAAATAGGAAGAGCAGCGTTACCTTGATTAGAAAAATTGACAATTTAATATAATCATTAATTTTTATTTTGTAGATCGTAAGAAAAAAGACGTTGAGAAAATGGTCCCAGTTATAACAAGGAGCTCCACAGAAGATCACACTTATAGTTTAATTACATCAGTGCGGCTCGAAAGGTATGTTTTTGAACATACCGCTTATTTAAATATATGATACTTTAATCCTTTGATTACAATAATTAATGATTTCTTAATATATAGATAAGTGAAAAATCTACTTAATCAAGGCTTTTACAATTTAAAACAAAATATACTTACTCAGCATTAAGCAATATAGTTTTACTATTTTAAAATTCAGATCCAATTAATACATTTGAGAATAAGTAGCATTTAGTTTCATCCGGTTAATCAAAAGTTTATTTAAATTTTTCACAATAGGCGGTATCCAAATGCCGAGAATGCGGCTGCGGACTTTGACGAACAGCGTAAGATCGCAGAGGGCGCGGATGCGTTGTTGAACCTCGCGGGAGTAAACACTGCGCAACTCCGAGATCCACTAGCACCCGATGAAGACGAGGATGATGAGGAGGAGAACCTTCACTTCGGTTCGAACAAAAATGCACCACCTTGTATACCGGGCAGTGATCCATTGGAGATCAGACCACTCGCAATCACGAAGCGACGTTCGTCCGCATCTTCTGGTGGCGATGGTCCAAATAAACGGCGCAAACGTCCGTGGAGAGACACGTGGAACGAGAACGGCAGGTATCTCAAACAAGTGCGAGGCTAAGACTTTAGAAAATATTTAAGAATGATAAGAAATAACAAACACTTGGGCGTGGGATTGAGTGAAAAAGAACACCCGCAGAAGATACCAAAGTCTGAAAGAGAGAAAGAGAGAGAATGCTCCTAAGCGACGCGAGCGAAAGCAGCCCTAGTTGGTAGATTTTAATTGAAAAGCATTGAAGACTCGTATTTCTTTTTTTAAGAAATGGAGGAGGGTTGTGTGTTTTTAAAACACAGGTTGATTAAAATTTTAAAAATTATCGTGGTTTTTATACATTTTAATACGTTTTTTGAAATTTTATTCAAGCGTTGATGTGATCAATATTGAATGGAAGTATTGATTACTAACATTCAACCGAAAAGAATTGAATTTGAATTTTCGAATGATATTTATATCATATTGGTATACCTAATAAGAAGAAATTGATGGAACAATATTTTTTTTACTTTTTATTAGATTGGATTGACTAACATTGTAAAAAAGTGCATGTATAGTGTTTTGTATTTATATTTACAAATAATACAATTAATTCGAATTGTTTTTTTTTTTTTTATAAAAAAGAAATCACGAACATTTTCCTTTTCAATTGAATTATCTAACCGGATAGGGCGAACTATCGAACATAATTAGGCGACAGAATGAGTGCTTGTTCTTGTGTTTCACTTTTTATTAACGTATACATATATATATACATATACATGTGCACACACATGCGTATGTTGGCAGTTGCTCAGGGTTTGATACTCGTGTAATGCCAAAATAAATTCAGTAGCACTAAACGTCAAGCAATAATAGAAAAGTAAAGAGTGAAGAAGAAAGTCTAAATCTATATGTATAAATTTACATATATACACAAATAGCATACACATACAGTAAAAATATATGTATATACTTTGAAAAAAAGGACTAAACTAGGGAGCAGTTAACACCGATAGTAGATTCAAAAAGCAAAACAAAACAAAGCAAAAAATCATGAAGAAAGGAGAGAGAGACACGGAGTATCGGCAGACTTTAGCAAAATGTTGCGAGCGATTATATACAAAATATTGATTCGTATATAGAGTTTAAATAACAATAACAGATCTTTATTAGACTTTTTCTTGTAGATATTGTATAGAGATAAAGAAAACATTGATAATTATTCATTATCATATATTTAAAAGAGTATACATATAATATATTATATATATACACACATACACATGAATATTTAAAGTGCGTCTATGAAAGACAGACATGAGTGCTGAGCTTGTCTCATCAGTAAGTTTATTTATTTTTATTTATCGTTTCCATTTAATACCACGGGAAAATGAATAAAGATTAAAACAACGCCAAACCCCGCATATAATTGTATTTGATCGATATTAATCCTAGTTTGTATAATAGAGTTAATATTCCATGCAAAAATACAATTATGTAGCATTGTTTCTGTAACCATTCACTCAACGAACTATCATTATTAAGCTACACAGTTACCAAAGATGAGGCACACTCGGCATTTTATTGATGTTACGCAAACAATAAATAAAGAAAAAAGGACAAGGATACGTAAAATACATATTATGATGGGAGGCTATGTGTGTGTGTGTGTCGTACACGGATATATCAATAGAAGAAAACTGTTTATCGCCTTTTTCTACTCTTAATGTGGTATTTCCGAAGAAAGAAGTTTTCGATCATGAATTGTATATACGAGAAAATAAGTGACAAGAAGTAAAATTGAATTGCGAGAACTAGAAAACGTAGACATCGAGCGCATTAACGTTGACACATAACTTTTTTAAATTCAAACATTATTTTCGATGAAACTATGATGCTTCTGCAAACTGTTAATTATTCAAAGATATAGAATCAAAATTCTATTCCAAAAGTTTTGGTGCAAACAAAAATCAAAATGATGTCAACAAAGATAACACTGAAACTGGAAAATTAAAATTAGCATTAACTTAACAATTATTTAAACTTTTTATTTTGTTTGGCTATTATTTTTTCAAGGATTAATAATGTACATATCGCATTGTTAGTTATCAAGTTGTCTATTTTGTATGAGAACAAAAAAGATTATGTGTCAGATGAGCGCGCTTCAAAATGTAGAGAAGAAGGGGGAACGCGAAAAGTATATTTTTACAGGGCTCAGCCCGTGTGATAATAGCTCTTCCTAATAGATTCACACCGTCACCTACACAAGAACACCGCAATTCATTTACCAAACTTGTTTTTCTTTCTTTTCATTTTTTTTTAATTTTATTACGTTGTTCGGCGCCTTTTCGATGAAACTTACGTATAAGATGCACTTCATGTTTACGCAGCGCACCCTGAAAACATTACAGACGCTAATACAAAAGATACATTTTTTCGGTAGATCTGAATCGCTGTTTGTTGAATGGCCTAAAGTTTCTTTAGTTTTTCATTGTGCGCAATCTATTAAAATTTACGATGCACTATGAAAGTGTTAAAAGACATTTTTGACTATTTATAGATCATGTGTTATTTAGGAATGATTTATAATACTAAAGCAAATCGTTTTTAAATTATAATGTTGACAATTAATTATATATTATATATATTTTTTACAAATAAATGAATAATGTCTACGTTGATATTGATAAAAATAGTTTAACTATTTTTATTAAAAGAAATACATAAATTTGGATACTTCATTTATTACTTTTACTTATTACTCTGTTTTTGGCCCGATGACCTCTTAACAAAAAGCGATTCACTTGTGTTTGGTTATAAAAGGAATCCGAGAATTTTTAGATGAATAATTTTTGTATAAATGTAAATATATTTTGGCGTTACATACAAAAGGTTCATTAATAATTAAGGATCTTGGACGACGCGATTAATAATAATTGTACAATTCAAAACTGAAAAAGTTTGTAGCTAAATAATAATCGTTAGTTTAATGTGTATAGTATAAGTTTTTTAGATTTTATCGGATTGCAATTATTATGTGCATACGGATTTCTCGGAGTCGAAAATTTATTAATTTCAGTGCTAATTTATACAGTCGCTCAATTACACACTTCGAGGCTAAAACTAATTATTCTTCAAATTTTTCAATATGTAACCGACATAACTTCTAGTCTTTAATAAGTCGAATCCGCACACGTAAATACTTTGATTTTGTATAGTTGGCAGAATTCATCGCAACACATATTTCAAGTAACTTTCTATAAAATATTTTTACAGTCGTAACAGTAACGAGAATAGTTGTTTTCATCAGTTTTTGAACAAGTTTTTCAAAAAATGTTTATAAAGAGGAAATACTATAATTTTATAAAGGGCATAGTAGTGGAAAAATTTTAGTTCTCATTGAAAGTATAGCGATGGGAAAGCTCACAGAAATCATACTTCATCTGTTAAAGATTTAAGAGCGAACGGATCTTGTGGTCAGGCCGTGCTGCTGCGATTTTACACTTTAGTTTATATTTGTTTTTGTTTTCGGTGCATGCGATGCGGTTAGTTAAAATAAAGGCTGAGGAATGAATGTTGAAAAGAATGCCACGTACTTGACAAAACGATCAATTTAAAACGTAATAATAGTAATAATAATAATGATGATAAGATAATAATAGTAATATTATATGTAGTTGAAAAAATTGACTTTAAATTTATTTTGTAATGGTTTTTTTTTATTATTAATTAATATTAGAAATGAAATGTTGATCCGAAATTTCTCATTTTTTGGACTTAATCGCATGTGTATTATCTGTGATATAGTCAAGAAATGTTTACATACGTGTGCCAAGGTTGTTGCACTTTTTAAATTACAGAAGATGTGTATTCGTCAGTAAACGATAAAAATTGAAAACAAAAAAAACGGAAGTAGATTGATAGCTTTGAAATGGCATTCTCGTCCGCGTTCCTCTGTCTGGTCAATGTTTTTTTCTTTAAGATAAGTATATGGAGACCTAAATTTAGAATTTTAAGTGCCCGTTGCCCTAGCGATTCGCATTTCGAGGAGATGGAAATGGAAGCAAATTTTTCAAACGCTGCTTGCAGGCATATATAGTTTGCAAAATTTTGCTTGCCACTTCTTTTATTAAAAACTATCTATCAGCTTTAAAAGGGATACATAGTGATCTGCAAACACGTGATACCATATGTTTCCCAATTGACTACCAATTTGTAACTAGTTGAGATCAAAAGGCACTAAACAGAAAGTTCCCTGTAACAGTTATAATTGAAAGTTAGTGTATGTTTGTTAGGGAGTATAATTTAACTAAGTATTCGAAGAATAGTATTATAAGATTCATATATACTATCACGACTTTATATTACAGTAAATTCATTGCATAAAATTCAATGAAGAAATATCACTGCATAATTTTTTCTGCCACATGCTAATGAACAAATTTTATTGAAAATTGAATTCTTTCACATTTAAACTCTACGTCGTGATGGTACATTACACTACACATCAAAAAGCAACAAGATTATCTCAAGTTGCTTCATTGATAATGATTAAATTGACACTCTAGGTCAATTTGGCTTTTTCCGTAAAGATTAGCTTCCGTTCACCATGACTGAAGGTCTGTTCTTCCACGTAGTTTATTCTAAACTAATAAAACAACAAACTAATCAACTAGAATCTTATGTTTTGAATGTAGCTTCAGAGAAAACACTTAATATAAAAGCAAGGATGCTCATTTCTGAACACTTGAAATGAATAATAAATTTTAATACCATTTACTAAAAATACCGTAGTGTTAAAGCTGTAAGTGAATGTAATTAATGTAATTTTTAAAATAATGTAACAAATAGACCATAAACAATAAGTGGAAGAAAGAATTATCATTTTTAAAAGCGTTCAGATTTGATGATTTTTGTCTCGGGCATAAGTTAGCTAAAATAGAAATACATCTATGTTAAAAAGTATTAATCATAAGTAATTTAAAAAAGCAATGTGGGCAATTTTCTTGAAACTGTCTTTTTTCGAAGTTTAAATTACTGAATTTATCAAAATTTGAATACGATTCAAATACAAGTTTAAAAAAATAATAAAAGTGACAGCAATACTTAGTAAAATAGAAAAATAAAAATGTATTTTAAACGATAAGGTTATATTAAATCAATTTCCTATTGCCTTGAGCTACTTTTAATTGTTTTAAATTAGAATGATTAATTTAAGTCTTTTATTTCGATGAGAAATAATTTTAATCTTTTTAAATTATTTATTTTATTTACTTTAAGTTGAGAAACTGTAGAAAGTCTTATAGTGGAACAGTTTTGCGAAAATGATCCATATACCAGTAATCACCTGATAACAAATGAAGAATACTCTCATAGTCAGCCAGCTATGCGGCTAAAAGGCTATAAATTATACTTTTCTAAAAAAGAAATTAATAGAAAAGAAGAGGAAAACGTTTTTGTCGATTGAACATTCGAATTCGTTCTGCACTTTAAGTTTCACTCACGTGCTGTATGCAGAAGTATGAGAAAATGGAAAATAGAAAAAAATTGTTGATCGGCTCGCGAAATGCAGCCGATACTTAAACTTAATCTAATATTTTTAAGTAGAAACTGGTGGGAAAATAAGGATTAAAAACTATTTGTATAAGCACAGATATCACATCACACGTATCGCAAGAAAAGCAATAGTGTTGGGCATTTTCATTTGCAAAAAAGCGTATCTCGCGTTTATTTGTGTAATATTTTGTTTTTAGATGATGCAAGGGTAAATTAATTCTTCATATGCAAATTTAATATGATCCCATTCGGGTTTACAACAGTGATATTTATAAATATATTTTATATGTCGCTAAATATTTTTAATCGGAACATAAAATAATGAATATCTGTCTTAAAGTTCTAAAAATGAAGTAATGCATCAAATACAATAATGTAAATGTCAATTTATAAGAATTTATACAAATAACGAACAAAAAGCTAAAAGTATATATTTTTATTATACAAAGCGTTTTCAGAACATTTTGTAAGTATAAACTAAATCACGTTTCTAAACATAACTAGACAAATCTAAACAATTGTAGTAGTTAAAAATTTACAGATATTTTTTAGAGAATTTTAAAACTTCTAACTTATACAGAATTTGTCTACAGTTGCGGGAAATAAATATTATACAAATAACGAGAAAACGCATTTTCTAAAGATATCCAACACTGAAAAACAAGAATAATGTAGTCTGCACGGACAATCAAAACAAAATTCAATGGTCTTTTAGGTGTATTATCGCGAGGCTTTTTTAGTATAAATTATAAGAAAAAAAGGGAAAAATGACAGAGAAAAGCCCACGGCGTTCTTAAGTATATAATACATAATAATAGCGTAGACAGCTTTTAGTTAGGTCTTGCTAATGCAAAGATTTCATTGTATTACGATAAACGATCAGTCGCTTCCGCTGCGTTTTTTCAATCTGTGCCAAAACAAAACCCCTTCTATATAGTTTTAGTCGAAAATGAAAGACAGAAAGAAAAGTGTAACTTTTTTCTTTATCTGGAATTTTTTTTACTTCGGTGCATTTTTTTGAGAAAATAAATTATATATAAACAACAAATATGGATCTATAATATAGTTATTCGTTCAAGTATTTTTTGATTTGACACAAACAAGAAAATACAAAAATGAAATGGAAATGTTAGAGAAAATATGTATATAATTAATAAGTAATTTGTATATAATTTATCTCGACGAGACTTGATCCGTTCGACTCTCAAGAAATTGTTACATTTATAAGATGACGTTAATGATAATCCTTGCGATAATAATGATGACCCTTACGACTATTTCTTTTTTTTTTTTTAATTTGTTTAGTTGTGAAGCGAATTGTAATGTTGTTGATGATTGTTGATAATGAGAGAGTGACTTATGCGCATGTTATTTGAAATCTAGATGCTAATT
>UELV01081603.1:0-34428 GCA_900490015.1 Megastigmus stigmatizans
TGTGTGTGTGTGTGTGTGTGTGTGTACTTATAGTTGATCTTTATCTAACAGATACTACTAAAGCACAATTAGGAATTTTAAAGTCGAGTCGTGTAATAAAGAGCCGTCACAAGGCTCCCGTTCATTTTATTATTGCTAGAGTCAGACACACGTAGTTCCGTAAAAATAGCCTTAGAACGACTCGTTATACCTTATCTGCCATAGTCTGTCGGTGTATACTTTTTTTGGGTCATGGCCTTCCCATTGAAAATCAATTATCTGTCTCGTACGGGTCGAAATTCCATGTGGAAGTCACAATGTATTTTCAATAATGGTACGATAAAATTGTTACTCACATTCAAATATTGTTCTTGATTCTATTATTGATTTTTAATCACTCAAGCAAATAAGTAATAGTCAGTGTGTTAGAAAATGCTCATTATCAATATTTGCTGCGAACAACTGAGTAATCGATAAAGCAGAAGCTTACAAAGTTTAGTATAAACAGATAAAAAAGTATTGTTCTTGACATTATACATCGAAAAATATTACGTACAATTTTCAAATAATTTTATTTTAGCCATTATCGGATGCAGCATCGAAATATATCGTACGATAGAAACGGTGTATTATCGATTAAATAAATTACACGAGATATACAGTCACACCCAGTTTTTCTAGGAGAAAAGCAGAAGATTCTATCTATAAAATGCATTGCACACACGTGATGATTGCGGACGCGTCGAGTGAAAAAAATTATGAGGAAAACTTGGATGCAATATTATACATACATATATTTTGTAGTTCGGTCTCGAACGCTATATTTCATCCGAGCGCGCATATATTATGTGTACGCGTATTGGAAAGTAGTTTGCGATAAAAACTTATTTTCTGCTATTTGTTGATGAAAGCAGTCGGCTGGAAAGCTCATATACACAAAAGCTATTGTAACTTGACGTTCAAAATTGATCGAATGAAAACTAACTAACTAAAGAATTATTTAGTATTTTGAGTACTGAAAATTAATTCAAAACTAAAATTTGATTCGTTTTCAAAATTAATCAAATACCATATTTATATAAGTGATTATTATCTAGCATAATATTACTTTATATATCAGTAAAATGATTTTTGATAATTTTATTATAGAGTGATTAAAAAAAAGTTGATTGGTTTGAAGAAGCGATTGGTTTGAAGAAACGTTGTCGGGATTCTATGTGTCAAGTGGAGCAGGAGAAAAAGCATATAACTCAGGAATTGCCGTCGTTGGCTAAAGTGAATTTGGTCATCGTCTGAATCTATAATGCAGAGCTTGGTTGCGCTCTGTAAATACACTTTTACTTTTTCCGAAGCCTTTTCAATGTTACGCATGATATAATTCCTTGACTTATTCTGTAAGTCGATAAAATTTACGTAAATACGTGTTTTTTTATTCAGTCTATTCTTTTTCTGCGTCTATTTAAAAAAAAAACTCGTTTGAAAATAATAAACGCGAATGGCTTTATTATACTTGGTTTTTATTCATATTCATTTAACATGCAAAAAGGTGAAAAATCCTTATTAAAATAAAACTGAAAATACACAAAGTCACGATAAGCAGAGAATATTTGAGTCGCTGGAAAGATAATGACTTGAGACTTTAAAAACAAACAATAAAAGATTGGAAATGGAAAAAGTAGTTTATGAAATTTCTTATTGACTCGGAATCAGAGTAGAAACAAAAACCAAACCACCGAGTCATCAAGTATAAAGGATACACATTTAACGATAGAGAAATCAAAAGCGCATATCCGATATCACTTTATTTGCTCGAAACAGCAACTTTTCGATCCTAAACATTAGAAGAAAACCAAAGGAATGACTCGCTTCTATTAAAGGGAAAGTCCTTCGCATCGATTATCAAGCATAACAAAAAGGACAGCCGCGCGCGTTCAGAGCAGTTTGAAAACGCTTTCATCGACACTTTCCCCCCGGAAAAAAAAAATAAAATCGAATATTGTTCTCAGTATCCCTGACGAGTCCGACGCCGGAGAGACGCAGCAGAGAAGCGTCGACGAGGGCGATGCTCGCGGAAGAGACGACGGAGACACTGGCGAGGCTGCAGCAGAGCTACAGGATAGCCAAGGCGATCGGTATCCAGCCGAGCCCCGACTCAACCTCATCCGAGAGCCTCGGACTGGCAGTCACCACCGACACCCCGCGCACCGATATGCACTTCACCCACTTGCCCACCAGCGGCCTCCAGTCTGCCAACTTGGATGCGCAGAGGTGAGAGATAAGCCGCTGCACGCGCCAACGGCTCAAATACCTATACCCATTCATCCTTTCGTTTATCGACTTTTCCTTTAACTTGTACTTTTCATTCCGCGCTCTCTCGAGGATTCCCCTCGGGATTCCCAGCAGCTTTGCTCTGATGGATTTATAGGTTTTGTTCGGGATTCGTGATGGATTTGCTTTGAAAAGACTTGCGCCAGGGAGCACCTTTACAAGGCTTTATATATTTAATTTGGTTTGAAATATTTGGTTTTACGGGAAATTACTCTCTTGGTTTAAAGTAGTGTGGAAATTACAGTGCAAACTCGATCACTGTAATTCAGGGTATATGTTCAATGTTTTTCAGTGAACATTATACAAATTCACTAGATAGGTCAGTGCATATACATTGATTTTCGGGCAGTGATCTAGTTTTTATTATTTTAAGTTAAGAGAGTAGATGAACGATGTTTTGAAACGCTATGCGAGAAGTATGATTTCTCATTCGAGGAAAGTGTGTGAGAAGCAGTCGATTATCCCTGTCGTTGCTTCTCTTACACTTTTCAAAAACAAATATTTTTTAAATATACCACTGCTTGTTTAACAAAAAATGGATTATAATTCATCTCAACTACAATTAATACTATCTAATACATTAATTTAAAATATCATTTCTTTCAAATTTCTTTCGTAATATTATTTTTTATTATTAAGATCTTTTTTTAGGAGTTGTGCGGGGAGGGGGAGGTGGCTCAATATACAAGTTAAATCAATGCATATATTCACGAGCACTTTCTTAAATTTTGAAAGCTCGAATTTATCTAACGCATATAATAAAGAAAGGGAAATGTAGGTTTTCTGATAAAAGACGACATACTATCCCCTAGAGTAAGTCACGCAAACTTTTTATTCTTTCAATAATGTTTTTTGTAACGAGCGATTCTTCTTGAGAAACTTTGTTTACTCATATTATATTCTGTATGACGACACTATTTCTAGTGGTATAGCAAGAGACATTAAGCGGGTATCTTTACCTTTCTAAATGCGTATTAATTTACGCATTTAGGAATACATACATTACATATAGATCAATACAATGCGCATTCGTGGTGTCAATGTACACGAAACCGTAACTGTCTTTCCAATCCTAAATATTGATTGCTAAACAATTGGCTTAAAAATCTCTTTCCTCATTTGACGGTCGCAGGACAACATCAACTCCATGGGTGAATAAGACCGCGCTGGAAACCACGGAGAATAACCGAACGATGCCAGGTGGTCGTATACCCGGCAAGAAGGAGACCAAAATCACGTGGATCCACGCGTTCAGTAAACTACCAAAGTCCAAGTACGAGGAGAAGACTTCGTCGTCTTTGTCGGCGGCCGCGAGCGAGGCACCACCACCAGCACCCGAGGATCTGACGGTGATGCCGCTGCAGGAGGAGCCGGAGATGCAGGCCAAGCCGAAAGGCCTCGATCCTAACGCCATTCACAGAGACCAGCAACAGCTGATCCCCTCGGCTGCTGCCAATCGCTCGGCCTCCGAGGATCTGTTGCTCGGACAGGAGACCGTCGAGCCTCGCATCATCGCCACCGCCGCATCGATACTCGAGGGTTGCTATATATACTTTTTACATCTATAATTACCTATGGCTTACGGTGTTATTGTGTAGTTTTGAATTTGAAGTTAAAGAAAAGTATTTGGAAAACGTGATGTAGATTGATTGCTTTGGCCGCGCTTCCATAAAATATTGCTCGATCAATGTACTTTTTTTTAAAGAAATTTAATCTGTGCGGAATTTTCTGCTTTGTTGAGATTATATAAGATTAAAATATTGCAAAAGAAGGGTCGTTATCTTGCTGCTCGTGTACGAATTATCAATTGAAGTCAAAGAAAGTTAAATGTGCAATACACAAGAGCCTCTAAAGTTATTACATAATACAGAATTAAACCATGTCAAAAATAATAATAAGAACTACAAAGCAATTAGCTCCTCTTGTTAAAAAGAATTCTGAAATTCGATCGAGATGTCATGAAAGTTTGATTAATAAATATCAATAGAGTAGTAGTTTCGAAATATTTCAAAGTAATCGTATTTTTGAAATAATAACAAGGTATCGCGTGTATTTTCCAGCTGGTCTGATCGATTCCACGAGACTAGGCAGAGCGAGGGGAACCTTCACCAGTGAATTTCAGCGGGAGCAGCTCTCGCGAGAGGAGCACCACACGGAGAGCAAGAAGGAAACGATAAAAGAGACTGCAGAAACGAGTGCGAACGTGACGGAAATCGCCACTATCACCGGAAGTTGTCTGGCAATAATAATACTTTTAAGTACAGTCGGAAGTTTAGGTTTTATCATGTACAGGTAATTACACTCCGTTATCCGATTTTTACCTTTTTCGCTTTATGAATTTAATTGGTCGAAAGCTGCGACACCTTATAGCCAGCAAGAATACTAATGAAAAGTAGTTCACTGATAGATCAATAAGCGCGACTCGCGTTGGTTATGGATTATCGCCGCCGTTAAAAATTTCTAATCGGTTATTATGTCGAGTTTCTATTTTTATTGGTTTGTTTGCTTTTAGGAGAAAATATCTGAACCCGCCACAGACACTCAACAGCGACAAGTGCAGTAATCCAGACAGTTCGGGCTACATTGACGACTCCACGATTCGGGTATGTCTTACTTAGTAGAATGTAAAGAATTTTTTTAAATTTTCAACAGACTAAGAAGCTTATCTTATATTTACTTTTAAGTAAGGATAATAATTTAGCAGAAAAGAAAAAGAAACAGGAAAAGATTACTTAAATTTTAAATTAAAAGTTAGAAATATAATCTACTCTTAGGTTACGCTACAAAAGTGCAATAGAGTAAACTTATAAAAGGCTAAAGTTACTCAGAAGTTGAAAATAAAGTAAAAAGAAAATGGAACATTTTTCAAGACCTTTAATTCAACTTTTAGTTAGTAATCTAATCTATACTCATTTAAAAACTAAGTGGATGTATTGTTCTTGGATCGCAATCTGTAATATCTTTTTTTTTTTAACAAAGCAAAAGTGTTTATTACAATATTACGAAGTAGATGGTCTATCGATTTTTAATAATATACATACTTTAAAAATTAATTGTCCTGACACGAATAATTAAAAGTAGTATCTACTGGTGCAGAACAAGGCACAGTAGCTAATGTCGGTCCGTTCTGACTATACTTTTTAGACACACCTCTTATTATGCCTCTGATTATATAACAGAAAAAAATATGCTGCTACCTATATAATGAAATTTATGACTGTTATGTGTATATCCGTCATGAATATTCAATGGAAATACATGTCAAGTTCAAGGTTCAATCTGCCAACTTAATAATATAAACTTAACAATCCTCGACTTTTTGTTTCGTTAGTATTTTTCCTAGATGGTAATGAGCAAACTTCGATTTTTCTTTAAAACGGCTAACCTTTATTTATAACTTGAAAAATGTTTTGCGTACTAACTTTTCATAAAATATAAGCTGATCACGACTCGTATTATTATTGCTCACTTCTTTTCAAGTTTCCAGTAAAATTTCGTACGTAGAAATTTCATAGCTGTAAAAATGTTTAAGATGGATTACAATTATTTTCAGGACAATTCCGAGGAGATGTACAGTCTAGACAACGACTCCTTCCTGAACTCACTGGAGGCGATGACGATACAGAATTACTGGACGGACAGTGTCAAGCACACGAAGCTATGACGAATCGCTAGCTTCTCCATCGAGTGAAACGGAAAGAAACGAAAATATAAACACAATTGGGAAAACGCATATCCTCGCTTGCAAAAGAAGAAGGTGAAGAAGAAGAAGCAGCACACATTGATGATTTGGTGCGGTGTGTGTGTGTGTGCCACAAAAAGACTCGTTCTACAATTATATTTTTTCAAGAGACTCAGCGATCCTGGTGATCTGTCATTAATTCATCGAGCTGTTTATCACACAACCCATTACAATGCAAACAATTTATATAGACAATTGATGATCGATAGATATTTTAAAGGCGATCGAAACGTTCCAAGTAGCTTCAACTCGTCATATATAAACATATTATATATTTCGATGATAACGTGATGACTCTTCTGGGTGATTTGTGGCAACAAGTTGTGGGATAGATTAATTATTGAGAGTGAGAGAGAGAAAGATAGAGAAAGAGATAGAGAAGAGTGCAATAATTCAATGTACTTGACTATTCTAATTTAGCGTTTAAGGCGAAAGTGTATTCTTAAAGCGATAAGTACAAATAAGACGGGCATAGTTTGTTTTCGTTATTTCGAAATAGATCATTTTATTCGGTTCTTCTATATATACACGCAGATTTTCATTCGAAAAAATGACTTAAGCGAACGAACAAAATACGTAACTATCTGCATCCAATGCTGACTAATTATTATATTAATGTGCAAACGTCAATATATATTTATTTTGAAGTAAGGAAAGATTCTATGCCTGAAACAAGACTTTAGTCTTTTACTTGATTGAAAGGGTATATAGAACGAAACTGTGTATAGTTTGATTGTGAGTCTGCGCGAGTGAGAGAAACCAATGGGACGATAATGAAGAAAACTGTAGTTTTAGACATCACACACAGCGCTTATAAGGATTTTATTTACCCGTGAAAGTTCGTCCATCGACGACGTATGAATTAAAAGACTAGCGACATGATTGTTTTAACATTTTTCTTTCGTATTTAAGCAGTATTTGTATTATCACATTTTATATTAGTTTTTTGGGTGTACCGAGAGATCGTTTAATGCGAAATATTTTAAAGCATTTGTGAAAATTCCACGTCTGCACGTTACTATTTTCAAAACTCACTTATCGTTGATTTGTCGATGCGATGAACGAAAAAATATATGAAATACGTGGTATCGTACTGTTCTTACTTTGATATTGACATCGGCTTTCTAAGAACTATTTGTAATATTTAAAGAAATTATGTATACAATCTACATTGTTTTAAAGAATAGTATAAATTATTATGACGATTGGCGTAGTATCAAAGTAATATACTGTACTGAAATTTGTTCGACTTTGCTTTCGGAAATGTGGAATCTTATTTTAAATACTTTATTATCGACATTGCAGATTCTCATTTTATTTAGTGAATTTTTGATAATTTTTTTATATCAATTTAGATAATATTAATTTAAAGTAAAAAAATTATATACGAATTGGCTATTTGATCATTTTTAATTTTGTATTAATTCTTTTTTAAAACTTTTAGTTTTTTACTCATTTTTTGACTAAATCAAGAATTATTTTTTTTTTGAATATTCTTTTTATGCAGTGCCGACAGAATTTAATGGTCATCACACTTATACAAAAGTAATAATTTGATTACTTTTTAAATTATTGTTTTTTAATATTTCTGTTAAGGTAAATAGCTTGATTTTCAATTTTATATTTAAGTCGCAAAAAAAAACACAAGGGAACCAATGAAAGATTAAAAATTCGAAGACGTTGTTGTAGCTCCAAAAAATAGTCTATTATACGTGTACGTTATATTTGTATTTTTGTAAAAGTCAATCTTACACAAAAAATAATATATTTGAAACTACTTTTTTAATAGATCATGAAAGATTTCTTTATCTTTCAATTACAACAGAAATTAAAAATACATAGTTAAGCAAACGTAAACTTTGACATAATTTTTTTTTCTTGATGATCTAGTAAATTTATCTTTGCAACAACGCATTGGATTCACTTCTAACACCAAAGTAGTTCAGAAAAACAGATTCCGCACGTCGGTTTTTCAATCTCTCTGCATCTACATTTATAAAAATCGCTTTAGCGTTATCGAAAGTTTCACCTTACAAATGCGGCACGTTAGTTTCATTTTCCACAAATGTCACAGGACCATGCTCCTCCTAATTAAACTGATAGCTCGCTTCGATGAAGTGCAAAACTGTTTTCGTTGACGAAAACATTCGCCTCGGACCAAAAGCAGATGTTCAATAAGTAATTTTTAATAGCCGTAGCGATCAAACGCCTTTCATGACACATATCCAGCGCAACGCTAATTCCAGTTAGATTATTTAGATATATCTGTGTAGCATCACGTTTATAGGTCGACCTGGAAAGTAAGAATAGATTTATGATTTTGAAACGAGTAAAGGCACGAAGTACTGATGCATTATACCTATTAGTAGGTAGATTTTTTTGACATACAAATTTTATTTTTTTATATACTCTAATTTTGAGTTCAAAGATCAAGTTTCTTTAGAAATTTTGGTAATTTATTTTAAACATTAATAAATTAGTATTTCGTACCTTTAAAGAAAATTGATAGGTTTTTCTTCAAAAAAAAAAATTGTTATTGATTAAGAAATTATAAATTATTTTGTTTTTTTTTTTATAATTCATTTTCATCTTACTGAAAACATGATTTTATTCTGAATTTTAAACATATTTTTGTAATTATAAATTTTTCTTCAAATCTATCCTTTAGCTTTTTCAAAGATAAAATTTTACCAAAATATAAAAAATGTGAAACGGATCAAAATTTCAAAAATCACTTACAGTATCTTTTTTAAATTTTTTTTTTTAACGTGGATGATCTGAGATTCTGTTCGAATTTGAATAATGTCCGTATTGGAATTTTATTATTTTGGTCAAAGATAGTGATATTCAATTCATATTTATTAACAAAAATCAAGTGTTTTGACTCATATATTATAAATTTTTGTTGCTTCTGAGTATTAAATTATTTTCAAAATTATAAGAATTTCATATTCATTAACGTAGTATGAAATGAATAAGTTTAAAAAATAAAATGGTTTTAATGCTGTTTATCTATAATTTAATTTCATAAAGTTTTTTGAATTAAGAAGCAATAAGATCAGTGTTTAATTAGACACCACGTACTTAATTTATATTTTTAAATAGTATTATATTAATTTATAATTTATTTAGTCATTTTTAAATCAGATGTCGTTAAAAAATATAAATGATTATTATTATTCTATTTAATTTTTAACATTATTATTATCGACATCTTATAATGCGTTATAAACCGAATCATGTTAATTATTGTTGCTAACTATTTTACTTTCGTAAATTGTTATGTTCTGTAAAATAATCATTTCAAATAACAATCTATATAATGAAGATGAAAAGGAAAAAGAGAGAATGGCATCTTATGAAATATAAAATTCATACGTAAGATACATTTACATTTGAATATATGTATTGTGTACATATACATATACATATATATGGTTACACGAGCTTTTAGTAAACATTCTCCAACAACTATTAATTTTTAAGTAGCGTAGAATGTAGACTGCGTTTTAAATTATATTTCTATACAAGTTGTAATTGTTAATATACAATTGAGGAAGTTTGGCGAATGATGCGTAAGAGAATGTAGAATTACATTTGTTTTTATATAGAAGAAGGGGAAGTATGTTTATTAGTGAGAAAGCAAATCGTTTTTCATTTGTGATTGACAGATTAGAACTATGATCTTGTATTATACGCTCGTTTTACTTTACAATCATAATTGTAAATAAATGGAAACACAAATTTAATGACTTTTAATTATGAATAAATATTGCAATGGAAATCAGAGGTATCTGTATAAAAACCAAACATGTCACGCTTTTCGATTTTTACCTAAATATACTATAAATTTAAACTAACTAAGTTATTTACACGACAGCATTACTGATTATAAATTAGTTTTCGCTTGAAGGAAAATATTAGTAAACTATTTATTAATCAACTAATGATTCTTATTGTTAATTAAGAAATAAATAATTTTAATGCTTTAAGACGTTTTTAATTTTAGTTTGTACATTTATTCTTTTGAGAAAATTAAATATACAGGCAAGATTTATTTTACTTATGATTTATACGATTTTAAGGACCATCAATTGACTATTATTATTATTATTTATAAAGAAAATATAATTACGTAGTTGACGTGATTTTATCATTTTATTTTTTCATCCGACTTCGTCAAAATGAACACTATGATAATTTAAGTAATTTCAATAAATACACTGAGAAAACGAAATCGTAAGATATATTGTTGAAATAGTAAAAATTTTCATACTTTTTTTTTGAAAATGGTTTTAAACTTAAAATTAAACATGTTTTACGCATTGTTATAGAAGCTAACCAACTGTTTCTGCTTGGAGGAATAAAAAACAGTTTATAGGGTATAAGTAGAACCGAGATTACCGTTGAACAAAAAATTTTTTTAACTGAATTTATATTTTTTGTAACTTTTCCAGGTCAGATATTATAATGTGTAGTCATATACAGTCTCACCAGAATTTGGAAATTTTTCTACACTGAGAAAAAAGATGTCTTGAATTAAATGAACGGTTTATTAACTGTACAATTAACGAATATTACTTATATATTAAAAACGAATAAGTTTGTTATGAAGCTCTAGTTCTTAACTATTAACGTACGTTTGCATTTAATATAAGTCATCCGTGCTGTTCTTATAAGTTCAGATAAGAATACTTAATAGTTAATGAATATGTATTAAAACATATTTCAATTAATTTGTATTGAGACTAAAATTTAAAGTTAAATGAAATATTAAATGTATTACTCTGCGTGTCTATTTTATTAGAAAACAAAAGTAATATTACATTATAAATGCCTATTTCGATACCACGAAAAAGTATATTTACAAAAGCGTGAACCACAGAGGTCAACGAGAGAGCGAGAGAGCACACCTCAAGAAGCTTGGACTTCTTACGCGGATAGCGATTAGAGTTCGAGGATTACTTATATTGTAATAGCGGTGTTATAATTAACTATTATTAAAAGTGCCAGAGAATATGGATCTGCTGTTGGACTCGTGAGAAGTGCCAAAGTTAATACGTGTTTTTCAAGTAAGTTAAATAATTTGGCAAATTTGAAAATACGATACAATTGGTTTCATAGACCACATACAAGGATAACAAATTTATTTGCAGTCAGAAAAGGAA
This sequence comes from Megastigmus stigmatizans, assembly GCA_900490015.1. Classification (NCBI taxonomy): domain Eukaryota; kingdom Metazoa; phylum Arthropoda; class Insecta; order Hymenoptera; family Megastigmidae; genus Megastigmus; species Megastigmus stigmatizans. The sequence goes on from UELV01081603.1 coordinate 11,218, forward strand.
GTGTGAAGGTGTTTCGCATTTAATTATAAACGTTATAAACGACCGATCAAAGTACGCACGTTACAACCGAAGGGCGATTTATAATTTCGTGCAGAGACGTTTTTTAATGAAATAAATTTTCTACAAGTTAAAAAATCTACTTTTTATTTCCTCAAACCTGTTTTCTCACCTGTTGTCTAAAAGTTGAATTAAATTATAAAAAACAATAGTTATAATCATTATTTATTTATCGATTTATTACAAACCTTATGTTCTTGTTTATTAATTTTAATTTATATTTATTGAATTGCATTTTTTTAATCAAATTTTTTTTATTACATTGAATGTCTTGTAATTCATTTAATATAAAACATCCTTTTTCTCAGTGTGCATATATCACAATGTTGAACTTACGGAATTAATGAATTTAAATAAAAATGTTTTGGCGTTAATTGATTGTCTCACTTAATGTTGGCGAATCAGTTCTTAACAATTAAGACGCGGCCAATTTGATAGAAGTCACCCGTACAAGTGAAATATTCATTAATAGTAAATGAATATTCAATTCGCCATATTCAAGTTCACGTTCATTAACATTAAATAAATGTCATTTAATGCAAGACATCTTTCTTCTCAGTGTATATGTAAAATCACTTCTTTCTTCAAGTGCATAGAAGTGCCCGGTGTCCGGCCGCACCGCTGATGCCATCCAAATCGGCATAAGCACAGTGTGCGTTCACGCCAACCCTGCCCGCAAGTGCGACAGAGAACCACAAGAATGCTTATAGGCTAAGTACTTCTTATCGAGGAGAGGAGAAGCACTCGTTTCGTTCTAGTCTGTTCTCGGCAATCCCAGAAGGTATACCAGTTCAGCCCTCACACGTTTTGACCGTGAAATTTTATTGCACTTGAATTCCAACCGTTTCCTAATTTCGAAAGTAGTTTAACAATTTATAACAATGACTCTTGTGTCGCGAGAACGCATCCGCGACACGTTCCGCAACCAGTTCTGAGGACATCCGCGGCGTGTATATTTCTGTTGCGCCTTGTGACAACCAGGCCGACCGTACAGCTCCTTCGAGACATTCCCTCATTGCAGAGTCGCCTGTCTTCGACTTACGACCAATGTAAGTATTTTTAGATATTTGTATGATTTGATTAGACTAATAAATATCTTACCCTGTAATATGAATAATACTTAGATTTCACTAGAGTTTTAATTAACTTGAATGCAATAGAGCGAGATAGAATAACATTCTTATAGTATTAGCCAACTTTTTTTTCTTTGCTGACCTATTGTGACGTCTATTCTAATTAGATTAAAAAAAAATATATATTACTGAATTTTAATATGTCTACAATACGTCCATAGGTTCCAGACTTTAATTCTAACTCCTACTATTTTTAGACTGACTCTATACTATTTCCAATGGTACACGTCTCATTGAAAGTCCATTGAAAAAGCTGAATCGGTTTTGAGTATGAATCTTGATACTAATTATTACTTTTCAAAATGATTAATATATTAGTGTGATATAATATAAGTAACGATAGAAAACGATTAGATTAAGTCAGCAAAGTCTCTATTAAAACGGATTGAATACAAAACTTGAATATAAAATTGATGACTGAAATTCAATCTTTTGAATTTACACTTGATTAATTGAATCAGGTCGAAATGTAAACATTAATAGAGAGAAATATTATCACAACAATTATTATACATCGATATCCACATATTATAACCAAAATATCATACATATATACATATATATACATATATATACACTTAACCATATATTTCTGTTAATCTTACTCTTTTTCCCTGCAGATTTTGGGCTTCTTCCTTCAAGTAGATAGTTACGGAGATCGGTTCTGGAATCATCTATAGAAGATAGATGTTCCGTCGAGCAAGTTTTAGGGCAATTTCCCTTTCAACCGAAGAGTCAATTTTTACCAACAACATAATCACCAAGAATAGTAATCAGCAAAATCATCAATCAACAATCAACAAAATTTTGCTTGGATAAACAATAATTACAGATCAATCAACCGGTTATAATTTTACAAAATTATTTAAAATTTTATTACAAATAATTTGCCTAAAATTTGTCTCATTTCGTGGAATGTAAATAATTAACCTAATCTTTGTTTTGACTCGACACCTAATTCAATTTATTAAACAATTCAACTTATCTTAAATTCTATTTTGCCGTGTTTTCGAATCAATCGACTGATCAGTTCGTCGCCAATCTTCTCCAACTTTATTACATAGGTAGTCTACACATCCTCGTCAATATATAACTGCTTCGAACGTCGCGCAGATGACTTTTCACGCACAACCAACAATCCGCGGTCAATAGGCAACTATCAAGGATATCCAAGGCAGAATGCTTGCGGGCGAAGTCAGTGGCCGTCTTCGACAAATTGGAACGCTGATCAAAAACCAGCTGGACCGCCCAGGCACGAAAATAATGGCCCCAGAGATAACCAAAATGGTCGTAAGTACTATCCGCGGACTGGTGGGTTTGAAACAAACAGGCCGATACAAGGCAATTCGAGAACGCCTACTAGGACAAATCAGCCTCTTCACACAAATTACTGAGCATCAGAGGTGCCTTTAAACTCCCACGTCGTCTGCGAGACAAAACAAAGACATGAGAGCCATAATCAACTAATGATTCTATTAGTTGATTATATTATTGTTAATTGAGAAATGAATAAATTTAATGCTTTAAGGTAGCTCTATGGGTACTCTCTAGTCTACTGAGAGATGAAACGAAAAATTGTTTTAAATACTTTATAAGCGTGTTAAAAGTGTTTCAAAAATTTTTTCTTCATTTTTCATTTAGGTTTAATACCCTATTCTTTATTATTTTATTAAAATAAAACATTATTGAAAATAATTCTCTGTTTATTTGACTTCGGTTTCATCCTGACATGAAAATGTGGCAACACTGGACAACGAGTATCCAATTGTATGACGAATGATGCGATGTTGCCAAATTTCTATCACTTCCTAAACTAACCGTGAAAACAAGATTTTGCTTGTTTTGTTAATAAATATCTTTTAATTTTACACGATAACCTATAATAACTTTTATATTTTTGAAAAGCTGAGATATCTATCTATTAAAAACTAGTTTTTCAATAATGGCCATACACCGCTATCTATAATATAAAAAAATCTTTCACTTCCTGTCTCTCAGAGTGCCTGTCCCATAAGGGCTATGTTAAATACCTCAACTTTAATTTACAATATTTTTAATTTTTACACGATAACTCGCCTCAAAATTTATAAAATATATTCAGTAAATCCTCCTGAATATTTCTACACTCAGAATTGAAAAGATGAAAAGTTGAGCTTAGAAAGTGTAAATTATCAGTTTTACTCTTTACAGAAGATTAAATTTTACAATTCTACTTTACAAAAGAGTAGAACTACAGTATTAATCTTTTAAAAGAGTAAATTGATTAGTTTAATCTTTTCGTAAAGAGTATATTACCCAGTTTCATCTTTACAAAAGAGCGAAGTATTAGTGGAGCTCTTGTAAAGATTAACTCACCTAGTTTCATCTTTACAAAAGTATGAAATATTAGTGGAACTCTTGAAAAGAGTAAATCAATTGGTTTAATCTTTTCGTAAAGAGTAACTTACCCAGTTTCATCTTTAGGTAAGAGTAATTAAATATTTATATATAAAGGTTAGCTTGTTGCATCTTTCAACTCTTAATTGCTTATAATTAATACTTATTAATGAATATATCAGTTTATAGTACCCTAACCTAAAAATTGAACTAAGGGGTTTTTGAGACTGCTGGTTTCGAATTTATTAATAGTTTTGTACTTTGTAATTTTATTATTACAAAATCAAATAAAAAAATTAAGCAGTTCCTAAGTATATTTAAAAAGTTTCCTACAGAAAAATATACTTGGGAGTTTTCCGGTATGATAATTTCGAATTTAATACTATAACAGATTCCCCTTCATAAAATTGTTACTGATTGAATTAGCGCAAAAATTTAACGCACCATCTTTGTGCACACACTCACACACACACTTCTTCGCTCCGCCGTTCTCACCTATAGCATTGATTAGCTCAAGCCACCGGCTTTTCCCACTCTTCATCGCTTTAGTTTTATACCCCCACTTTTCTGTTCGCACATTGAATTTTGAACTTGGAATTAGATTTTAGATCAGTACAGTGTGAAGCCTCGAATTCACTAGCACAGTGAGAGATTAACAGAGATATACCGACGTGAGTTCTGCATATAAGTGTTAATTTCTTAATTTTTAATATAATTTGATTTTGGTTAAAGTATTTTTTGAATATTACAGACAGCTTGGATAGTTAAAATAACAAAGACATGGTGCTCACGTATGCGAAGCTCAAAAAATAATACTTTTAGGATGCACTTGTGTCCATAGCCCTGAAAAGAGACGTATAAAATATAAACGTCCGATACGACGGCCATTTAATTGAAAAGTGTTTTTATTTGTTAGATTGGATCGTTTTACCACTATTAAATATATATAATCATCATCTACGAACGTGTTCTTCATCATTTAAAAAATTAATAATTAAGGATTGTGCAAGAGCATTTTATTCAAATAAACTGAAGCGAGTAGGAGAAAATACGTCGCATTTTACGGCTTTGTGACGAAAAGTACTATTCATACAAAATATTAATATTCCACATATTATACACATTTTTTTTACTCACCCTGCACTTTAATTTTTATTAGAGTATTTTTTATCCTAATGATCGACTTTTACTAAAAGTGAATACAGCAAACTATTTTTATTACCACTGATGTGCCATAGATTATAATGATGTTTTTACATTTAGGTTGATTACAGATAAGTTTTTTTTTGTGCAGACTAGTTTACTGTACGCAAAGTGACGTACGTGTGCATTCATCTGAAATTATTACAGTTATATCAAACTCGTGGAAATAACATAACAAACAGTATTCGAAAATAGTCAAATGGCCTTTACTTGAAAATTAAAATGCAATTTGTCTTCAGTAGAATCTTAATTATTTTCGCACTGTGTCTAACATTTGGGCATGGATGGTTGAATTCCTTTATCCAGACACTTAAAAATGAAGTGAAATCATATCAAGCAACTATTTTTACTACTGTAAACTATAAGCTTATGCAGCGTTCTGAAGAGTCGGTAGTTCGGGAAATAATAAAAATCATCCCTACCGCATTGTTGCCATTAAATCAATTGAAATACCGCATTAAAGATAGTGCGATTGGTTCAATTATTTTTAAAAGACCCCGAAATGTTTCATTGCACATTATACTAGTAAAAGTTACTGAAAAATGTGAGGTAAGTAAAAAGATAAGACAACTGCGAAAAGTAATTGATTACTTTGTGGAACTTTCACCTAATTCACAACGTCCAATGTGTCTGATAATTATCTTTAACGAATATACACCTTCGGAACAAAGACTTTTAAATATTTTTCAACACGCTTGGAATCGAAAATTCTTAGACGTATCAATTTTAACGGTGAACGTGACAAAATCATCAAACCGAACAACACCGATCTTGTATTACTACAATCCATTCGGACAAATGATCGAAAAAATTTCATGGAGCTCGGAAGTGACGATATTCCCAAATAAATTAAAAAACATGATGCGGTATCCTGTAAAAACAGCCTTCTTACACAGTCCACCTTATTTGCTTGAAGTTAAAACTAATGCAACGTCCACACGTATAATCGATGGGATGGACTACCCGCTACTGGTATTGCTATCAGATACCTTCAACTTTTCTTTAGATTTCTCGATCCGAATAAAAACTATCTTGCCAACACAAATCGCATATATTTTATATGCGCTATTAAAGAATCACGATATTGATTTGATGCCAACTCCTAACGTAGCATACATGGCATCCACCGAATTCGAGTTTGGTGTCGCTTCTGATTACTTCTATCCAGTGGCTGTGGTTCCTGTGCGGTATTACAGTCGAACAGAAATAGTTGTCAGTTACGTGTTCATTTACATGATAGCCAGTGCAGGCATCGTTTTTTTCTATGACTTTGCCGTGCGCCTGATGAAATTTAGCAGTCGATATTGGAATGCCAATTACATCGTTCGATTGTTATTGAACTCAACGGTGCCCCGAGTACCGGAAAAACCAGTCGAAAGGATGATCTTTTTGAGTATCATAGTAGTTGCGATTATGTACTTTAACGACATTTTGCTGGTTCTGGTTGATTTGAAGATGTTGCATGAGACAAAGACCTTCGATACCCTCGAGGAAATCGATAGCGCAAACCTTACGCCGTACCTCGAAGCTTTCATGTATGGCATATTTTTCTGGACCGATAACGTCTTCGCTTTGAGATTAAAAGAGAAATCTATCAATATATCGAAAATTGAAACCTGCACTGATGCCCTGTTGTTGAATAGAGACGTGGTTTGCTTAACCGATTACAATACTGTGAGTGTTTTGTTCGACGCTTATAAGAAAAACGGCGTGGACATCAAGGCTGCGATGAAAATTACCAAACCTTTCATAACTCCCTTTCCAGTTTTTTATACTTACGATTCGAGATCGCCTTATGCGGAAGCATTCAATAAGATAGTACTGAGAGTTCTAGAGTCGGGAATTAGGACAAAGTGGCCATGGGTGGAGAACCGAGATTCTTACTTGAGACTTAAAGCTCCGGCGGTGCACACAACAGCGGCCAATCATATTATATTTCTTTATATTTTGGGTATGGGATATGCAACAGTTACAGCTGCTTTTCTAATTGAGCTGTTATTTAGATTTTTGAAAAAGATTGATCGAACATCTGTTGAGTAACACAAATGTAAATGTTATAAATATAAGATGCACCTAATCCATTCCAAAACAGTTTAGAATAACAATATTTATAATTAAGTGGTATTAATAAATGTTTTTACACATATTTTTAAATATTTGGGCTTAACTTTTGAGAAAGGAAAATAAAAGCTTACTTATTTAAGAACAATCGAAACAGAAGTTAACCCATATTTTTGAAATGAATATAAAGGCCAATGTTTTCACAATTGATACAAATATTTTATTAATTTAAAAAAAAATTCAAAACTTATATATAAAATATTATAATTAAAATATTTCGATTAAAAATAATCTGTATATCTGTGTAACCTGATTAAAAAATATTTAATAAAAACTGTTATTTATAATTAATAATATCTTTAACCAGTACTCGGAATTTTGCTTAAAAATAAATTATTTGCAAATACAAATTTTTGTTCTAAAGAATAGATTTTTGTATCAAAGGATTTTTTGTTAGAATATGAATACTAGAATTTTTTAGAATACAGTGCATATGAATACTAGAATTTTTATTTGTTTCAATAATTAATACTATGAGTTTGGAGGGGTTCAATATTATTGCATAAACCATACATCTTATCATCTCCTAATATTCACGTTTATAATCAATAAGAATATGTATATTTCAATGAAATGTAAAATTTTAATGTTATGTTTGTCAGCAGGATTTATCTATCCAATATAAATATCTGATATAAAACTAATTTTCAAATGGGATTCCTATGTTTACAGTTTTTCAACTTTCTTCAGTAGCATAAAATAGATATTGATTAACAATTTCGATGACGTAGTTTACTTTTTAACCAACCAATTTGAAACATGTTTTTCGAGTAAAAAAGTTATTGTCCATTATGATTATTGGATTATAGAAGAAAAATAAATATAACGAGCTGTTTCATAATAACATTTCTAATAATAAATTTATTATAAAAAGCTTATTAACTTTTCAGTTGCTCTTCAGCATAGGATACACGAAATGTTTGCTTCTTATCATGATCTATTGATCAGATCTGTGATAAGTTGTCGAGAATAGGTAAATAAGTACGCGTATTAAGTTGCATTAATAATACTTTAAATTATGCAGAATTAGTTGAAATTGAATTTCAGCCAATCATGTTTCATTCGAAGGTGCAAAAGCTTCGTAAAAATCTCATGATATGCCTATAGAGAGAGAATGCCCTATGATGTTTGTGAATTTCATACATAAATAATATGATTAGGGTAAATAGTAGGTTATTTTGTAAAATGTGCTTAATACGAAAGCAGTCGAATGATGGACGTTAACCTAATTCAATCCAAAATAGTTCGTCTAATCTCATAAATTTAATGGTTTATTATCAATGTTTTTCGAATTAAATTTGAAAAAAGTTCTGTCATATAAAATACTAATATAAGATTATAGAGTATTTAAAAGCAATAGAAAGAATTGAACAGATCATACGATTTATTTTATTTTTTATTATATTATTAGAAGCTTAACTGCAAACAGTGTAATTATATTATTTGATGTGCATTAGCATCGAACTTAACAACAATGTACATGAAATACAAAATTATAAGTATTTTAGTTCTATTCATTAATTGTTCCAGTTCTAATGAAAATAATACCATTGAATTAATAGAATCTATAATAAAGTATATAATAACAAGTCTCCGAGCTCGTCATGTGATAGTGATCTTCAACTCGGCGAATATTATTTCACCCACAGCTGCTCTAATTTCTCAAAATATTTTAAGTGCCTCACCGTGTTTCATACTAAATCCATCCGAAATAGCAAGTCGAGATTGTTATCAGAAATTGTACGAAGATATTTCATTAGCTCAAATAGATGATTTAAGTCCAAAATCTGTCCTACTTACGATAGTTGATACGACTTATACAAAAAACAGCACCGAAGAGCTTCTGAACTTTATAAATTATGCAGCACACTTGTTGGAACTATCTGTGCGTCCTAAATGTCTAGTATTTCTTATTAGCAGAGGACAGACTAAGGATCTACAAGATTTCTTTATGTTTAGTTGGATGAAAAAATTTTTGGACATCACAGTCGTTGAAATCATTGATAGAGGCAAAAGCATGAATAACTCACTCCTTGCGTATACTCACGATCAGAATTTGTTGATTCATCGATATAATCCGTTCATTAAGTTGTACGAGAGATTTCCCTTTACAGTGAACACCGAACTATTCGTTGACAAATTCAGAAACTTGCATGGCTACACACTAAGAATAGGAGTTTTTGAAGTTACGCCGGAAGTGGTAATACACAGAAATTATACAGGAAACAATATTTGGGATTTTATAGCAGGAAGTGAAGTTGAGGTACTCAAAGTTATATCCGAAGCTCTGAATTTTTCAGTGAAAGCAGTATCCGCATATATGGAAGATGCGTGTGCATTCAAAGTCCCTATCAGAACATCCTCATCCTTGGATAACTTCTTGATTGAATTGCAGAATGATACGATAGATTTCCTTGTCAATTTTATAGACTACATTATGGTGCCTCAAGTTAAACGCGACAGACCAAAGCCTAAACGTCGCATCATTAGAAGCAGTCCATTGTATCTGGTTACGAGAAATATATTGGTGAAACAATACGGTTTTTCGGCAATGGAACTTTCCAATTTAGCATCGACAGTGGGCATTTTTACAGTTTTAATCCTGTCCTGCATTGGTTGTATCAAAATTTTGAAATTTGAATGGGCTACTTTTAGCGTCGTGAGAATATTGTCTGGCACATCGATCACATTCGAATTACGAAGATTACCTGAACGAATCGTATTTTTATGCTTGGTGATTGTATTCACTGTTTTCTCAGCGGAAATTATGGATCGATTGGTAAGCATCTATTACAGTCAAAAGAAATTTCTAGACCTGCAAACACTGGAGGATTTGGTTACTCACGGTATAAGACCTACATTGATGAGCACCACCATGAAGGTCTTATCTGAGACTAACGATACGGTGATAAAGGATCTATTGGCGCTTTCGAAAACGTTCAATTTCAACGAGGCTCACAAAGTGAAGTGTTTGACATCGTTATTAAGCGATAACAATGGACAGACCGCTTGCGAAACGCCTCAATTTTTAGCGGAACCTGTTGCTAAGCACTTGTTAAATAGAGACGATAAGTGGATCGTGACTTCTGTGAACGAGCCTTTATTCAAAGCCTTCAATTTAATGACGTTCCAAGAGGCATCGCCCTATGCGTACAGATTTTACAAGATCATACGTCGACTCTTTGAATCTGGAATTTTATTGCGCTTTGAAGAAATTGTTCGCAGATTTTCCACTTTGAAGACTTCTCTGAAAGATACCGATTTCATGAATTCGCATGATACTGAAGTTATTGATAAAAAGTCGAAATTGAACAAGAGAATAGTTTACGTTCTAGTGATGGGGCACTTATTGTCTTTTTTCATTTTCATCTGCGAAATTATATTTAAGCATTGTAATAAAGGCGCTTTGAGAAAAGTTTTTATTACATTATTTAAAACTAAAACACGTAATGTGAAAAATAAATAGCCTCTAGCAATCGCTCTTGGTGATTTAGCCGTAAAAAATATCATTCTGTTAAATTACCCTTAAGTAGTCCCAATAAATAATTAAAGCTTTTTTTAGAGAGTATTATAAGTAATATATTTAAAATCACAGTAAAAATTGCATAAAAATTATTAAAAATTATTGTAAATAATATGTAACAATTAGCAATGCAAGCTGTAATTAAAAATATTCCAATTACCAAAGATAGCAGTGACTGAAGTCTAGATTGGATAGAATCTAGAGTCTAGAGTCTTTTTAGTTTCTGTTTTCAGTTATTAAAATATAAAAAATATAATAAATCCACATTTTATCCACGCACAATTATTACATTTTTCATATTTTAATGACTGAAAATAGAAACTTAAAATGCTATCGGTCCAATCTACACGTCAGTTACTGCTCGTAATAAAAACTTCTAAGATTTGATTAATTTAATTCTGAATTTACTCAACCTGGTCAGTAAAATTATTAGCATAAGGTAATCAATTTATTAGTTTGGGAAAACACGTAATGGATGATCATGCATATTTTAATATGTTTGTCGTGCTCTAGTTTAGTACACAAATAATTACAATATGAAAAATTAAAAGAAAACTTTATATCATATTCATAATTTCTTATTAATAAAAGTACCATTTGACAAAAAATATATTATGTATAAATTAATCGGCTTACCCTTCATCAACAAAATCGTGACAATTGTTGCAGCAATAAATGTAATGTCTTATGCATTTTCTAAATCAATTATCCTAAATTAACATTTACCATTAGTCATGATTAGCAAATTATACTTACAGTCATACTCCAAATAAACAGACCTCGCTTTATTTATGGTGGAAAGAGTTTGTCATCCTCTAGTTTTTTAAATAATCGATATAAATGATATATACGATTTATATGCGAAATAGAAAATAACTAATTTATTTCATAAATATTCAAATAAGCATTTGTATGTTTGACATCAATCAATTTCTGAAAGACAATAATAATTAATGCGGTTATTTGCCAAGATAATTAAGGAAATGGCAGAAGATTCGATACAGTCGTTCCTTTTATTTTCTCTCTTTCAGAATGTTTGTCGTTAGCAAAGTCTTCAAGCTGAGAATGATCTAAAAAAAGACTAATAGAAGAAAAATATAAATAACTAAGTTAAATAGAAGTTGGGATATCCAGTTAATTCTTTAAGTCCTGAGAATTGGAATATCGAGCCTAAGTAAATTAAAATTGGACAGCACTTAAACGGCGATACTTTTTGTTGACAAGATGACTTAACGCTCCTTCCTTCTACTAACAAGTGGATTAAACTTTTTCTATCGCGTTAATCTTCTGAAAAATTCGATGTTTTCATCTTCACGAGGAATCCACAAGACAATAATGAAAAACCGCATATGCATATTTAATAAAATTCATCATAATCATTAAGTTTTCAATTATTTAATTCTTAATTTTTTTGGATTTTTTGGAAGGCACAGAAAAGTGAAATAACATCACAGGAAAAAAAACTTGGTCAAAGAAAAAGAAAGTAAAAGCCAAGATTATATGAATAGCAATAATTCTCGATCTCACTAATTTACGAAAGAGTAAAAGAAAACAAAAAAAAAAAACATTAAATTTTAATTTCAAAATAATTGTTAGTTTTCATTGTTTAAATTATTAATAATTAACTCATATTCTGTAACGATAATGTATTAAAAAAAATACTGTGCATATTTTTGTATATAATCGACATACATCGCTCATAAAGTTTAATAAATTGCGAAACATCATTCTCTTATTTATTTAAGCCATCATTATAATCGAATCAAATTTAAACCGATGAAAATAGATCTTGTTATGATATGGAGTCAAGGATTTGCACAAGACCCTTACCCACTTTTCCGTATAAGGCACCAATCGCAATACATCAGTCGAGTCCTATACGATTCTTCCTGCCTCTTTCTAAAACATGCAGAATCTGTCGACCTTGCACAGAACAACAAGTTTTCTTTTACTTACACAAAATATTATTATTGTATTTGTATCTTATGTAAGAACATATTATTATTGCATGACCAGCTATAATATTAATGATGTGTATGAATATTATATTGTATACATATTAAAATAACCTTAATATTTCTAAATTATTCTGCACTACGCGTGAATGTGTGAGTTATTTTTTATATATGAGCGGAAGCATTTTGTTAAATTTATAATAATTATCAAATATAATTCATATCCAAATCTATTTATAAACCTTGTTACTAAAAATATCAATTATAAATGAATGCCCCTGGTCATTGGTTTTTTTTGCTACCGATTTTGTAAGAGGATGTGCTATAGTCGAAAAGATGCCTACCTTACCGTTTCTTGCATTTAACGAAGTGTATAAACATAGAGATTAATTTTAGGAAAAAACTCTAGGTTTCCATTTCGGTATAATGATGTAAACATTACATGGTTCAAGTTTCATGAAATTCCATCCACAATACACAGAGATTTTGGTCGTGGAAAATATGGGAGATCAAAATCACTGCGAAGTACGAACGAAATTTTCGAGGACAAAAATTTTTGTGAATTGTGGATGAAATTCATCAAACTTGAATCACTTAATGTTTACATCAGCACCAAGATAATCTCCATCTTTATAGGTATATTTTATCAAATGTAAGCGCCGGTAAGGTAGGAATCTTTCCGACCATAGCACATCCTCTAATATAATACGAAATCGTTTTTCTCAATATATAAGATCTCCTGACTAGATATCAACCTTTCGATTCCCCAAAATGAAATTCACAATTAAGGGATTGTATAATATTATAGATTGATAAGATATTATAAGCTTATCAATCTATAATATTACCATATAGTGCTTAATTTGACCTGATTTACGTTTTGTAGAATCAATTATTTAAATCACAGTAGCACTATTTTGAGAACTTTATTGTTAAAAATATTTTTAAATCACCATAATCCATTGCTGCTAAAGCCACACACGGAATGAGCAAAAACCCACAACATTTTGATTCGAGAAACCAATTTTTAAACGTACGCTTTAAGCCTAACTAAAATACAATCGTACAAACATAAACATCGGCGAGTGCATCGCCAAAAGAAAATCATAATACTCCGCAGAGCTTGACAATCGCTTCCATCTCCGCTGAAAAAGAAAAGAAAAATACACGCAGCAGATAATCATTATCATGTCACGTTATTAAAGAAACGCGCGCCAGCAAATGGCAACACACGCGCGCCCGAGCAAAAGAAATGATTCATAAACATCAACAAGAGCGATAAATCGCTGCTAGCGACGAACCAAACCTGCAGCGCGCGCAAGTATAAGTATAACACGACGAGTACGCTTTCGTGATTCATCGCGGCGAATCCCTGGCCCCGCGCTCAGCGCAAAGATTTCCAATAGGGATCCTTGAGCCGCCGCCGCCGCCGCCGCCGCTGCCGCTGCACAGCCTCGACGATGTACACTTTTTTTCGTGCTTATATGGTCAAATTTCGGGAGCCTGGAGACTCCTTCGATCTTGACCTCCGGATATGCGACGCGCGCTCGCGCGAAAGTCGAGCGATATATATATATATGTACGAATGGATCGATTTTGTTCTTATTTTTTTTTCAGCATTGTTTTGTTTGTTTATAGTGGATTGTTCGAAGGTTTTTGGTGTGGTGAGCGACGTTACTGTGTGTTTAAGTAAGTGAGCAGTCAGAGCTTAAGATTTTACGAGCTCGTTATAGTTTAATTGGAGTAATTTGAGTTGGTCGCTTTTCTGCGGCTATATATACATTTTTATTTAAATTGCTTTGACTTGCGCGACGTGTTTGAACGAGAGTAATGCAATTAATTAAATTCAAGATTGCTTACTACGGGTGGGCAATGATTCATAAAAGCTTAAAAATATTTATAAATGTATGTGCGTAGAAAACTACTGTCATGGATTTTCAATTGTAATCACACTTGAAGAAAATAAAGCACATTTTCATTATTACATTATCTACGACAGAATTTTCGCTATCTAATCACGAGTGAATCATATTATTTTGCACATTATGAAAATGTTTCCTTTTAAGGACTGAATGATTTTGAACCGATTGTTTGATTATAGATAAACTCCTGGGGGCGAAAAGCTATTTCTATTTGTGCTCGTACATAATGTGCATCAATAGTACAACTTGATTGATACACATAACACAGGTGAAATTGCTGCTGCGAAGAGTTTCATTATGTAAATAGTGGGTGAGCACAATTTATTATATAAATGTGATTTAGATTTTTATTCAAAATTTTCATCGGTTTACTCTGGTATAAAGCAAGACAACTAAATAATAATTTAATTCTAATACTTTAAGGGCGATGCAATTCACAAATTTTATTAATTTTCTTTAAATCTAAACAAAATAAGTAATATTTAGTAACAGTATTTCCTATTAATACTTAAATAGAGATGGATAATTTTTGTACGAGATGAAACGTGTAGTATATAATTAATACAAAGTTCATCTCATCTGAGTGCAGAACAAGGAATAACAATAAGGCATGCTAGATAACTGTTGATTATTTTGTAAACAGGATATATTTCCTATGAGGACACTATTTATAGTATATATATATATATATAGATTTCTGATCGTTGTTGAGTCTGGGAACGCATATGGAGATGTTTGAATTAGTATGGGTAGGTGGTTTCGACCTAGTGTACCAAATCTCAGGCTGTACTGTGTCGGTATCGGACTGGTATTGGTTGTAGCTGACACGAATAAATTACCAGTATTCAGGAAGCTGCAGGGTACCAATGAAATTGTGGACTCTTATTTATCATTGAGTATCTTATTTGAGCCAATGGTTTATTTATCAATTCTTGAGTATAATTTGCTGAAACTGTATCAAGAATTACATGTACATTTACATGTGCATGAATTAGCATACGTTTCTGTATTTCATTGCTTACAATTAAAGCTCTATCGCAGTAATTATATGATAATACACCTCTCCATAAATTTTGAATTAACTCGTAAATCATCGTATATCGCAATAAATCAATAAGTAGACGTTGAACTACCAGAAGCTACACTTGTTTTTACTACAAGGCTATGCAATAATATAGCTATTTGTGTCACACTGTGAAAATTCGAAATTCTGATTAATAACTACAGCTGCAAAAATTTATCGCATTGTTTTTTTCCGCTAACTTTTCCTTCTGAAAGAAGATATGCGAGTCTGGTACACTTTCGGCAGTACAAACTGTACGTCACTTTATTACCAGTTGGAATTCCTCTCATGCCTAATATTATAAAACAAAAAAGACCATTCGGTCTTTTCTAATAGATATTATACATTTGAATTACTCGATAAGAACATTGCATAATACCGGTAAGGTAATAATGAGATTACATACATATCCGGGCCGTTCAACATGTCTTTAAACCCGCGAAAGCTCTTATTCGCTTCTGCAGTCTACAAAAGGTGCCGATTAAAAATCAACTGGAGGTGAAAAAAAAAAGAACTCGTGCGTGTACGCAAAAAGAAGCGAAATATATAATGGCTCTCGTTCTGGCGGGCTTGAGTCACGCATAAAAAGGTAAGCTCACCTTCGAGCCCCTCTCTCTCTCTCTCTCTCTTTCGAGCGGCTCCTCGTCGCTCAAGTTCAAGCCGCGCGCGGCGCTGCATTACCAGCTTGTCTCTCTCGCGCAGTGTCCCGCAGTGCCGAGACCCGAGATTAATAACGATAAAGCCTATAACCATTTATAGAAATGCGAAAAAATCGCTCGCGTACATACTCGCGGTCGTCACAGTGCAGAAAATGGCGCAAAATCGTACGGAGAGGGATTATAATACTTGGCCGCTGTATAGGTACTTATATACACGAGAGAAAGAGAAACGCGAACTCGACCGTGACACGCATTCGCGTATCGAGGAGTTGCCGCCACCGCCGCCGTAGTCGACACACCGATGCACATCGGCGTCCCGGGATATGCGAGACACACGCGCGGCCAAGAGGAAGAGAAGGAACGGAGCTGCGAGTACGCACTGCTGGTGCAGCCGAGCGCCAAGTGCCCGCGCGCGCGCGTGTGTCCCCAAAATCGCGCGGCGCCGTACGGATGAGGCTTCGATTTCCAATAAAATTCTCTGCGGCGAGCCGCTAAAGCTCGCGGACGCCACGCGAGCGACGTGCGCGGTTTCTTGCAGAAAAGCGGCCGAAAGACCTCGTAACCGATGCGTAATTTCCCTCCTCCTCCTCATGCAGCCTCTCTCTGTAAATTAATTAACCAAATGTTTTGCCTGTTTTTTCTTTTTAAAAGTACCTATATGCGCCTATAAGGCGAAATTTAATTCTCGTAAATAATGTGCAATAATTGACTCTGGATTATTATCGGCTCAACATTTAGTAGATCGATAAAAGCTGTGTTATTGATGCCGATTCGCGGTGCTTTCGCCCGTAAGCATAATTTTTATATTAACGAGATTTAAAAAAACTGAATATTATATTCTCGATTGACAAAATTGTAAAAACAGATTTTGACAAAGACTTCGAACACGTGCTGCTGTATACCTACAGCTGATACTCGCAAATTGTCAGAAGATCATGGTCAGTTGGTCAATTGCGCAGAGTTCACACGTAGGTATATCGTAACAGCGTTGCTAAAACATGCGGTTTATTAGGAATCAAGGCAGGCTGTTGCGCTAGTTCTAATCAGGAACAGTGATGTCACTGAAATAGGCCCGTTTTGTCATTGAAATATATATTCTATATACTTCGCATTATGATTTTATCATGTGAAAATAGAAATTTCAACGTTTACATCATTACATTTAAATGTAATTCTTCGAATCCCAAAGTTCTACTCAAATTGAATACCTGAATTTGTTCCTTCCATTATGCTTCGAGTGAAATTTTTAACAAAAATTAAAAAATATGTCCTAATATTAGATAACAATAATATACGTAATATATATGTATGTATATATGAATTGAGAAAAGCCAATCATTACTTGAAAGAATTAGTAAATTAATTGAATTAATCGCGTTATGTAGCCTAATTCAATAAGTTTTACATAAAAGAGCCAAGAATTCCGATTTTTATACTTGTAAAACTATAATAATTAATAATGGCCTGTCCGCAGAACGAATAAAGACAAATTCCAAGCCTCAATAATAAATTATTATTGCGTATGCACATGCGAGTCCTGTTACGGAACTTTTCACTGCTTACGTGCAACGAATTTATGTTTATTATGTAACACATTATTAATGTGTTATTGTCACATGTGCACTTTATTCAAAATCAGTAATAAAATAAAGAAATTATTTTCGCTTGACAAAATGTTTTAAACAATTGTCGTCTATACAATTTACCCAAATGCAACGATTTCTCGTTTCTGTATACAATGCATGTTAAAACTTAATGTTGCAATTAAAAGAACGTAAACATTTCTGACTTCAGCAACTGTTTCAACTATAAAACTAAACAAACTTTCTAATATTTTTTAAAACTTACACCGCAAATAATGTTTTAAATAGGCACTAGAACTTAAAATATCGGTCATTAGCGAGTATAAAAATTAAATAGTTCAAGTTATGTAGTTCAAAAAGTATAGCTATCAATTATCACTTTTTGTTAAAGGTAAAACTAACTTGGAGTGAGTAAAGTTGTTTTTAATTGTATTCCATTAAGTATCATATAGATTTTTTATCTGATTTTTGTATCTAATCGTTGTATTTTTTAATGTAAATAATGAGTTTTCAGCAATAATTTAAAACAACTTTTATTGTACCCGATACTTGTATCTCATTCTTTGATACATATAATGTCTTACCAAGTTCTACCTAATACTACTGATACCACAGCTGACACCAAAAAATCCAATCTACTGTCTTGCACTATCTTTTTTTTGAGCATCTTAAAATCGTACAGCTTATACTAATCTTACATTCCATTCCGACCGCAGTCCATAAAACATTAATATTAGCGACGATCTATTTAAAGACGACTGCTCGACTCTAGAGAAAGAAAGAGTGTGTGTGTAACATTTCCATTCAATTTCCCGCGGGCATTTCGTTTCGCGCCCTTCTGTTCCTTCTCTGTCTCCATCGGTTCGCTGCGTTCCCTTTCTCCACTACCTAATGGCACTTGCCGCATGCATTTTCTTTTCTCACCTTCTCTGCCTCTTCCTCCGCTCTCTTTCGCTCACATATACACGTTCTTTTCGTCAATGTATATATATGCGATTCTTCGTATGGGTGCTCGCTTTCGAAATTCAACGTCTCTCTCTCTCTCTCTCCCTCTCTCTCTCTCTCTCTCTCTCTCTCTTTCTCTCTTCTTGTCTCTGCCTCTTTCATTTCTCTCGTACTATAGCGGGAGTCCCGATTGTATCTAAAGATACTTATACGCATCGAAAGAAGAAAAGAGAGGAGAAAGGAAGAGACAGAGAGAGAGAGAGAGAGAGGCAGAAAAGTAGAGGAAAAAGGGGGGAAGAAATAAGAGCGAGATGAAGGTTGAGAGATTGAGAGAGTAAAGAATCGAAAGATGGATAGAGAAAATTTAAACAACCGATGAAAAGATGAAATTGGTATAGATAACAATAAAGAAGTAAGTTAAAAAAATAAGTTAAGATTATAAATACGTATGTGTAATTAGGAATTTCGTAAACAACACTTCTGATCAATTATACACAAAAAATAATGGTCCCATGCTGAGCCAAACAGTTAATAAATAATATTAGTATCAGTGGGTAGGAATCAGGAAGCTCTCTTCCTTTACTTATTCTTACTTCTTTTTTTTTCTCTATATCTATAAAAAAGTATATCCATTTTTAAGTCGTTGGTGCACTGGAGCTTTCGATAAAAATATGTATATCAGCCATTTATTGTTGAATCTCTAGCATATCCGACCAGGAGTTTAACAGATTCATTCATTCTAGCTCTAAATATATCTTCGTTATCAAAAGTCCCATTAAATGTCAACATCGGAAGTGTATTCATATATAGATATATATATACTCCACGAAAAATCTCACACTACCGAATAAAATAACCCAACCATTCATTCTTACCCGCTTACGACGAGCCACTGCGCGCTTCGCACTTTTTCACCTTGATCCAATTTCCCATATATAATAACCCCATATACTTAAGCCCTGCGTATAAATGAAGTCAAAAGGAACGACACTCCGCCGTGTGTAGCCATGGCAATTTACAATTTTAAGGAGTAGGCGGTGTAATTCGGCTGTTACTTTTCAACTGACAAAGACAGCAGCAGCAGCAGAGCAATCGCGGCTGTATAATAAATCGGGGGTATGTACACTGCACATCGGGCATCGGCGAAGATAGCGCGCGGGGCGATCGCAGCGAGAAGCGAGCGCTCTCGCTCGAGAAAAAGAGAGAGAGAGAGAGAGGGGAAAGAGAAAGAGAGCTGCGAGAGCCAAGAGGCGAGCGCGCGCGTGCGAGAGAGAGAGAGAGAGAGAGCGAAGGACGAAGAAACGTCGCGAGCTGCGAGAACGGGCCGGCGGCGCCTCACACCCTCTCTGCGCGTCGCTAAAAGCCAAAGGTGGGAGATATCGTAGCGGGAGCTTTTCGGTCGGCGGCTGTATAGTTCTCGCTGGGGCAGTCGCGGTTAAACTCGCCAGTTGAGCGCGCACCCGATCCGAACTCGCCGTCTTAACGTCAAGACAGAGGCTCCTCGAGACACGCACTCGACCTGCACCGCAGCTTTTCCATATACCTTATTGAACGTGAGTAACACCCCACACACACACACACACTTGCACACACTTGCACACACTCACGCACAGACGTTATTCCTAAAAACGATCGTTGTTAGAAAAGTGCATAGGAACACGTATCGGCGGCTGCGGCTGCAAAAGAATCGGGCTATAAGGTTCGCTTCGTCTTTTTTGGATTCTTCGTGGATCGCGACGACGACGACGGCGACGGCGGAGCGCACGGGTTATTTTTAGGAGCTTCTCGGTTCGAGTTATATGTTATTATATATACGCGAAGGAACAGCACGCGCGCGCATGTACAAGTGAAGTAGAAAATTCACGAGTTAACGGTCTCGCGTGTGCAGGGCTTTTTTTTCGATAGACTCTTCTCTCTCTCTCTCTCTCTCTCTATATATATATATATATATCTTCTTTTCATTGAACACGTGCAATTCTGTATGTATACGTTGTGTCTGTGTATGCGTGTGTGTGTGTGTGCGTGCGTGGATGTGTGTACAGAGCTTTTGGGTTATATCTATGTTGGATTGGTATTTTGATTGTTTAGTGTTTACAGTGCGAGAGGACAGAAGCGATTTGATGTATATCTGATGTATATAATAGTGGAGATCCGCGTGTAACGTTTGATCGGCTGATCGGGCTTGATACTCGTGTAATTTTATAAACGGCTATTGTATATATATCTTCGTTGGGCTGAGGAATTATAGTGGACGAGAGATGCAAAACTCGTACGGCTTAGTATCGGTATACTTATAAATTCGGCCAATTTCAAATAAAATGACAATTGTCTTTGGTCCGAATTCGATTTTCTTTTTCGGCTCGCTTAATTATATTTCGAAATATTCTCACGTGAAGCAGTTATTTATAATGCTACATAAGTTAAATAAGATATATAAAAAGTTCCTCTTTGCATGACGGAAAATAGGAAAGAAAAAACATATTATGACTGCGCAGTGTTATTGACTATTTTTAAAAAGTTTTATATTTAGGAATAGAGAAAAAAAATACAACGAAATACTATATGGTCCGCTATTTTGGGATAATGTTACAAAACAGTATTTCCAAGTGTTTGGTGTTAAAGTTGGAATCGTAATAAAAGTAATATTAATCAAGTATATTTATAAAAACTTCGGTAAATCAAAGTTTATTTGAAAATACGAATATTGGTATAGCAGTGCAGCATATGCACGTTTTTAAAAACATTTTACATAATTGCAGTGTTGAAATTCTATACTCGCGCCGGTCGTTTACAAACTGCATACATATGTTGAATAAATATGCGATCGATCGGCCTCTTTTACAAAAATCCGCTGATCTTGCATCCCCGGAAATTATTTCGAGTTGAAGTTGAATATTAATTCGCGTCAAAGAAACAAGTGATGAAACTCGTATATGTGTCAGGGAAATTTGTTATTTTTTAAAAATACTATAGTTTTACCGCTTCTATAATCGATAAAATAATTGTATTTTACCAACATCCTAACATGCGACTCGATCCAGAAACCGTCTTGGTTTTTCGCATAAATAGCCGATAAACGCGAGCATACGAGATTTTTCCGGCACTCATGGGCGCGTGCAGCTACAGCCGTGTGTAAGGGGACACCGCCACGGGCTCGCTCGCGAGGAGATTCGGGCGCTCGCAGTGCCGCTAACCCGAAATGGTCCGAAGAAGAAGTCAGCGGTACACTGTCTCTCTCTCTCTTTCTCTCTCCCTCCTCTTGCTCAACCTGCAACTCATCTCCTTCTTCTTCTTTTACACGCGTGTGTAAAAATATCCCTTTCTCTCTCTCTCTTTCTCGATGCCACTATAATACTCTCTCTCTCTCTCTCTCTCTCTCTGTCGCTCCTTTTCTTTTTCCCCTGCGCTCTTTGATTTTGGGTAGAAAAAAATCGGCGTGAACGTGTTATTTGTGTGATGACTCCGGCATATCGGATTTCAAAGCTTTTCGATAGAGAACAGGTCTCGGGTACGCGATCGGTGACGAAACTTTGTACAACGCTACGGAGAATTGTTTTTTTATTTTTTTCCGATAATAGCTATATACGTTTTTAGATTTTAGAGGATCTATGCGTATACGTGTGTGGACGTGTGGATGTGTGGGTCGCAAATGTCATTTTTAGGGTGGAGAAACACTTTAAAATTAACCGGCTAACTTTGTGGGATTATGTCACCGCGCGCGCTACGAGTATAATATCCGGGAACTTTAAATACCGCAGCAGACCAGGCTTTTATTAATTATTATTTTAGGACGCCGCCGCCGGGAAGAATAAAATGTTTTGAGTGCAAATGGAAAAGAATTCGTTGGGACTCGACAGCTGGAGAAATAATTACTTTAATAATGCCAATAACAAATTGTTGCATTCTTTGCTTGTATCAATTTCAAATGATCGTTTATTATTTCACCGGAATACAATGGTTCTCTCGTGCTGAAAGTCAATATTCATAGGCTTTGACCCTAGTTTTAATAGCAGGAAGGAAGTAGTTATGAAAGACTGTTACTTTTAAAGCGTTAATTTGGGTCGCGAAAAATTTTAATAAACAAGAAAAGCAAACTTTTTTTGATTCGAAAGAATCATTGCTCAACTCGTATTTTACGGACGCTTCGTATACCAGCAAGGCAAATTCAATATATGTCGATGTTTTGATGATACAGGAGACAGTAAAAGCAACTGTTTAAAATAAACACGAGTCCGTCGATACGATCGCAATCTGCGATTATTCATCGTTGCGATCGTGATTGTTTCATCGTCGAAATGTCACGTAAAATGCTCTTTACACAATTCTCACGTACAGAAGGACTCGTCATCGTCCCAAAAAATAATTCATCCTTCAAAAAAAAAAAAAGCGAATCTAGAGCCTTGGACAAAATTCCTATTCGAGCGTCTATTAGAATCCGAAAAACTGGAGCATCGAGGTTTGTTCCGGACGGCCGCGGCGGCGCGCGATCTCCCGGGGGATATCGAAAGTCTCGCGTCCAGGCCTGCGTAGCGCGAGAGAAGAACGAGAGAGAGCCGATCGCCGCACGCACCAGCTAAGACCTTCCGCTATAAATAAAGCTTGCGCGCAAGCACCCGGTCGTTTACTAATTATATACTTCGATGCACGGAGAGAGAGAGAGAGAGAGAGAGA
>UELV01081604.1:0-21216 GCA_900490015.1 Megastigmus stigmatizans
TTAATCTTATACGCTCGGATTTTACTCACAAGATGCCGCCGGCTCGTAATCGTTCCTGCTATACGTGTACGAAAACATCTTACTACTAAGCTCTTTATATATACGATATTCTGCTTTTCAATTACTTTCATCGCCTACTTACATATATATATTTCGCAACTTTTCTTATATATATATATATATACTCTACTTTTTTGTAACCTAGATTTTTGCCAATATTTTTCTATGAATACGCTCTCGGTATTGTGAAGTTCACTGTTTAAAAATGAAAAGCTGACGCGGCAAAATGTAATTAAAAAAAAAAAGCTTTAGCATCATTTGGAATAACAGTTGAATTTCACAGAATTTGATGCTCTTGTATTTTCTTCTTATTATATCGTATACTAGAGTTTTTATTACTGTTATATAAAGTGAATTTTCATTATTGTTTCAGTCTGATAATTAGGTTAAGAATGGATATATCGGCTTTGAAATCCAAATTAAAGCAACGATTTTCAATTAAATTGTCTCGAATATTAAAGCCAGTTATTCAATCAACATTAACGAATATATGCATGATTAATTCCTTAGGCCGTGGACGTGGACGTGGAATACATTGATGAGTAGTGATATAACTCTTGGAATCACCCTGATGATGCAAAATCGCTTACTGATGACTTTATGCAATCACTTTTTTTCAACACTTTTCTCCTTCAGATTTAAATATAAGTTTATAATAGCAGCATACTTTTTCATAAATTTGCACATCGAGTGTTTTACATAGCATTGAGATATGATTTGTTTTCCAACGCTACATAACTTTTTTCCAAATCGAGAGAACAAAAAAGAAAAAGCAAAGAGAAAAAGCTGAACTTGTGCAGTACTGTCAAAAGAAGCGGATAATATGAGAAATAGGCAAAGAAGGCCGGGAGAATTTTAATGCGGGTCTTTTGTGGGGCAACAGGTTTCGCGGGTACGCCGGGCTACTTGAGCCCCGAGGTCCTGAAGAAGGAGCCATACGGCAAGCCCGTGGACATTTGGGCCTGCGGAGTTATCCTTTATATCCTACTAGTCGGTTACCCTCCATTCTGGGACGAGGACCAACACCGGTTATATGCACAGATAAAATCCGGCTCCTACGACGTAAGTCCCATCACACATTTTTTCCTTCGTCTTCTCGCGTCTATGTATATAATAAAAGTACGTGTGCCTCGTACGAGGACGATGCACAGACCCTGCTCGTAAAAGGGCATAGAGAAGAAAGACGAGCCGCGCGCGACTTTATTGCTTATGACTATATATGACGGACGGGAACGTTACGCTCTTTTTCTTCCTTTTCCCAGTATCCAACACCAGAATGGGACACCGTCACACCAGAAGCGAAAAACCTCATCAATCAGATGCTGACAGTGAACCCCAGCAAAAGGATCACCGCCAGCGAGGCCCTCAAGCACCCCTGGATCTGCGTGAGTACATTGTTTCTCGCTTTCTCTTTCTCTCCCAGACTCGATCGCTTTTATTCTATAACGCCTTTGACCTTTTTCGTTTTTTACGAACCTTAATGTTCCGTAATACAACATTTCGCCTCTTCTCTGTTTTTTTCAGCAACGCGAGCGCGTCGCTTCCGTAGTCCACAGACAAGAGACCGTCGATTGCTTGAAGAAATTCAATGCCAGGCGCAAACTAAAGGTGAGATCATCTCTTTTTCTTACTCTATCTTTATCACGTTTATCACGTTGTCATTTTAGGAAATGCCTTCCGTGATATGGTCACTCGAAACTGATTTTACTTTGACCATGCAAAAATGAAATATCTCATCCTGTTTACTCGTTTCATGGAAACTTTAAGATAATTAAATTGGCAAATTATTGGGTGGAATTCCATTTGTCATTTTCATAATAATAAAAGATTCGCGAGCAAACAGCTTATTCAATAATCGTAAAAAAAAAATATTTAATATCACACCTGCGCTCCATACGGTTATTGCAATAGTAAGAATAATGAAATATTCAGCAGGTGATATAACGCGCTTCTCGTTAACTTATGGAAAGCTATAAGCTGATACTCAAGAAGAGTTGACCATATTACCGAGCGAATCGCATTATCCATCGTCCTTCCCCTTCTCCTTCGTATATTTCTTATCTCTTGCGAAAAGCTATAATAAAGAACACATCGCAATAAGTGCGTCAAATGAGGAAAATCGAATTTATCGGCCTGCGCGTGTAACGATAATGAGTCGTCGCGTCGAGATAAAATTACGTTGGCGCTAATCAAAATCACTGGAGAGACGGTTTGTGGCCGGCCACCCATTATCCTTCCGCAACACACTCGCACACATACACGCACATATATAGTAGCGAAAGCGTATCGTGACGATAATTCTATAACCGCAACGCGTTCCAACAACACCTTGAGAAACCATAACCGTCTATACCATTATTCACGAGTACTACATACACGTGCGGCTGTATGTGTACCCGTATACATATATGAATGTGCAGCTCCGCGTGTGTGTATTGCTTATGGACGATGGAGACGAAGCCCTCGCCATTATCGGCTAATGCAGGCGCCACAGGAAATTCATAAGGCCTTTTTGGACACTCCAAATGTACATTAGCAAAATTGCCAATTTCACCGGCGTCTCCCGCTTCGTGAGCATCGCCATAATTGCCGAGACGTGTATTCTTTGCATAAGTGCCCAAAGCCATTCTGATAATTATGCGCCAAGAGTCACAACCAAATAAATATATATAACCATCGAGTGCTGTAAAATCTGGAAAAATATTTTTGTTGCGTCGATATCGGGTAATCGTGTTGCGGAACAACCAAACACACATACACAGACACGCACAGTCGAGTGCACATACAAAAAAAAAAACTAATTGAAATCGGATCCGTGGATGCACGCGAACGAATGAATAAAAGCTGGAGCCACGCGTTAGTTCGACTGCTAAACTGAATCGGCTGCAGTCGACAGTGAATACGGCCCTGGCGTTAGCCGCCTCTACATTAATGACAATACCGCACGAGCATGATTCTTGATCAGTCGTCTCGCGAAGGACAAGTGGACAAGTCCGCCGCCGCCGCAGTCTGTTGCCGAGACGCGCATTATATATCGCCTCGAGATCGTTGATCGCTCGTTGAATGCTTTTGATTTGTCAATTTGCCCCGTCTCGAGCGTCTCGTGTGTGCTTTCTTCTTAATTGTGCCCCGTGAGCGCGAGCGCAGTATAATGCTTTTGTTCGGCTCGCATTCCCCGCAACGCGTCGTCCGCGAGTGAAAAACTCGTCGCTTTATTAATTGCCGAGTCTCGTTTTGCCTCTAAACGGATTGTCATGCTATCGTGATCGCGTGTTGTCTCGTCGTTTCAGGAAAAATACAACGAAAGGGATAATCGAGGTGCAGGGGGAAGGAAGTCAAGATGAAAACCATCAAGAATAAGTTCATTATGTGCCGTCAGGAGGATAAAGCGATCCCTCGCGAGGTGTAGTTCGATATTTAGCTTTTCTCATCCCAACCTATTAGGATTTTGCACTGCACAGATCCGACTTTTTAATTCGCAATCTCATTTGTGAATTGCACGATATACCGTAACTATAGAGCTTTTGATCGTCAGCGATGATTTTCGCGACGCGGAGCAGCTGTGCATTGTTGTTTGTACCGAAGAATCATAGCTGCAGAATCCTAATTCACTTTTCTGTTAAATAATCCTTACCACCAGATTTCACGCAATAATTTGAAAGACAAAGTTTAAAGGAAGATTTGCCCATTGTCTGTTGGCAGGGCGCCATTTTAACAACGATGCTGGCGACAAGGAACTTTTCCAGTAAGTATGAGGCACAGGGTAAGTACCTCCGGCCCTCATCAGCACTTCATGGATATATAAGACTTGTCGATAAGCTAAAAAAAACTTGATCCACTCCTTCACTTACTTTGTTCATCTTTCTCCTCTTCATTTGTTTTCTCTCTTTCTCTCTGTCTGTCTCTCTAACTTCTGTAAACCCTAAACCAAGCCCAAAAGCCTCAGAACTGTTGTTATTCATGCATCAACATCACCAGTAGAGAAATAAAATCTGCCATTGCCTCTTGTGCCACTTTTTTCTTTACGAGCATATATCATATTCTATAATATATTCTCTCTGTTAACGTTTATCTAAGTGTTTCATCATTAACTTTAATTGTTGCTGACATTTGTTATAACTCTCACTATTACATACCTAGAATATCGTTGTCTAAAAGTGGCATAACAGTTGAAAGATACGAGGGTAGAACATTCACGGGGAGGCTTTAGATCTTGATTTTCTCCATTCATTCATTCATTCATTCATTGTCAAATAAGTAGAAAAGTGTCTGTGCGCAGTACGAGAGCAAAACTGTCTGTACATAAATACCACCTATATACAGATATACATTGAATCGTCCTCGCTCGCTCGGCACGCGAATGACATGCGCATTTTATATTATAAATATGTTCATCCCGTCGTTCAATCTACTTATATCTATTATATTAATGCACTTGAATCGCACCTCATCTTACATAGATCATAATAATACGTTATCCAGAAATCACAAAGTGCAACTTTCAATTAGCAACAGTTCTGAATCGTATTGTTGTATAAGTATACGTTATGTGTACTCAATGTGCAGTAAACACTGGATATCTGGATAACGCATTCTCCATCTCGCCACAGTGGACTCAAGCAGTTTCTCTATATCCGCCTAATTATCGATCACATTACATAGCAATTCGCCGCTAATCAGTAACAAACGATCGCGGGAAAAATCGAATTCTCGAAAGTTAACTTTTATATACGTGAAAACGTCGCTCTACTCGCGCGTGTGCAAACTATCGATCGATCCTCTATGCAGCGCTTTAGGGATTCCATAAACACATAAACCAGTTCGCCCCGCTGAGAAATTGACGACGAAGGATATACACATTTCACTCTCCTCGACGTGTATAACCTATAAGCAATGCACGCGCACGAAACGATTAATATTCGTAAGCTGGCCATATAAACTGACTGCGTTAACTTTTTTGTTGCTACTGCAGTTATAAGTTGATCAAAAGGACGAGTATAGCTGTTTCGGTCCACTTGTGGCTAACCGACAATAACGTGAATGATATTTGTTTGGTATTGCCGATGACTACTGTGTATGCCTATATTCTGTCGATCGGCAGATATGTCGTCAATTAAAAAATCAATAAACTTAACCGATACGTATTTTACTAAATAAATTGAACCGCAATTCTGCAGACATTTTTTAACCGCTCGCTCTGCTTTTCACATTGGAGAAATAGAAACATTGATTAGAATGTGCCGGAGGGACCAATTTGACTGTAATCTCGTACCTGTATTGAGCTTGCGCGAAGCTTTCGTGTACTTATTCCAAATTTTATAGCTCTTCAAACCACTTTTCTGCGATTTCTTTTCTCCGTAATTTCTATGTGTCAATTCGAAAGTGCCGATTCGATTTAATTGTTTTTTTTTGTGACTAATAGGCATACGGTTGCTCGAAATGTCTCGCTGACTATCAAGTATTGAGCGAATGAAAGCTTAAAAAATCTGCAAATTGTCTTTAAAAAAAAATTTAATACCACACGCTTTACATACCTATATAAACATTATATATAGGACACACCGAACTAAGTGGATGGATAAGAAATTTACATTAAAGCTTTGCGAAGATTCAGGATTGGATAATGAAAAACTTCGAATGTTTTCGATAGCAGTCTTTGGTCTACTATAGCTAAATTAATTAAGCACACATCATTCAATTTCTTTTCTGAATAGATTCAGTAAACTTTTTTTAATAAATAATTTGCAAAAAATGTTAATCCTTTCTAATCCGCAGATTCATTAAAAATCAGAGAGATTTCGTAGATTAAACCAAATGAAATATTCAGTATTATCTTCAATGCTCATCAAATAATAGATCCAAAGATTCGAACATTTGGAATAGATTTTAGTTATCAAACACTTTCTTCGTAGAGCTTCTGCAAGATTAAATTTTTTATCAGCTCACTTACAATGTATAGCCGACTGAAGGAATAAGTGCCTTTTTGTAGCACTTCGCTCACCAGTCTATTTTCAGAGATGGGCAAAATTGTACTTTTGCATTTAAAGTAGAAGCATAAGTAACTACCTAGTATTTGAAATAAAAAATCCTTCAAGTATTTCGGTTGACTGTTGGATGCATTAAAAAGAAAATGATCTATATTCAAGAAAGGTCTTTAAATTTAATAGGATGAACGCTGTACAGCTAGAGCTTAAATTTTCCATCCTTTATTCTGAAAATAGCAAAATTATGCTTCATAAAATGTACAAAATTTATTCAGAAAAACTTAATATGAAATGACTTGGCGTGTAACATTTTTGTAAAAATTGTAATAATCGAGTCAATATCATTTTACATATATGTTTGACATCAATGTACATATCATTCAAATATACTAGTATGTAAATATATTACGAAGTTATATAATGATTTAACATTGACTAAAATTCCTTGAAGTTTTTTTTTTATAGTTGCGTTTTTCATAAAGTCCTACAGTCCTACAATTTCGAGTGCTCCATATAAAATTTAATATTTGAACCTTAATATTTGAAGTTTAATTTTTTAATTTTCTCGAGGATCTACTTTGCTTATAAATCTTCTTAATTTTTATTTTATTGTAGTATACATTCAACCTTTTTAAAATGTAGTTGTAACACCAATTTTTGCAAGAAACGATTAATATCTTATGATTAATATTTTTATGAATTATATTAATCAAATTGCGTGGAAACACGTACTTAATAATAGTAAGAAAGGAAGTTTTAGAGGATTGGATTAACTATGAATTTTAACTTAAAATGTTGATAAGGCACAGCGGTATTTTACATCCCCTTAAGTATAATTTTTTCCAAGTACTGCCCATCTCTGTTTATGTCCGATGATCTAAGTAATTACTTCAGGAGAGAACTTAACGATCAAGCGGCACGTGAAACGCGTCCCTAGGGGAATGATCCTTCCTTAGCGGAGTAGTTGTGCATCATGGCATCTCTCTATATACATATAATTACACGTACATTATATGCATAAGAGGCGCCGGAGTAGAAAGGAATAAGAAAATTTGGAGTAATCTATTAAATCAATTAAAAGGATTTCAAAATAGCTGATTACTTTTAATATCATGATTCTTTAATGTACAATCATAATTTAAAAATAGCTTATTCTAACGAAATAGAATAATAATAAAAAGTAAAATATTTCAAGATTAAATTTACATACTCGACTTTAGAGACATCACAAAGTTTCTGTTCATACTTTTAATCGTTTGAAGGATAAATACTTCATTCAACAGACGTTACATAAAGCTTGCTTTGAATTGTTTACAATTTAAATAATCTATAGGTTTGCCTTGCAACAAAGTATTCTTCAATTAATAATTATGAGAAAATATAAATGTATAGTGATTCATACGTCGTTCAGTTAATTTTTCTTAATTTGTCTTTTGAAACCCAAATTGAAATAAAGAACTAAAAAAATTGCGTGATTTACTTGAAAGTCAATATCTCTCTCTACTCCGACTACCTCCATACATATATATTAACGCATACTCATAGCCACCCTCACCCGCTCGCAGCCACTATATATATACCATATATATAATATATGTATATATTTACACAGACACCTGTTTGCTGAAAACTATATGTGTCAGTATGTGTGTAAGTCACATCTCCTGTCCTCACAGGCCATCGCTCCATGCAATACACGATATCACGGCACACGCGATTAAACGCAACCTCATAAAAAGTAGGAATAACTATATAAAACTACCGCGAGAAACTAGAACAAAGGGAAACTTGAGGCTGAAATAATGGTTCGGTTATGGCAAAATAAAAATTCTTTTTTAAAGTGGGCTGGAAAGCATTTTTGCTCAAGCTTTTTGCCTCAGTATTTCAGTTTGTCGTGTGTGCCGGGAAAATAATTTTTTCTATTGCTCGTACTGACAGTTCACATTTCCTTTTTACTGGACCCTACCTGCAATTTTTCAAATACTCTAGCGTATAGGTAGACTGACAAAAGTACCAACTGTGTAAAATGTTTGAGATCGAATCATTTTGTTGATTTTTCAATCTTTTATAAAAAATACCATTGCTAATTTGAATAATGGTTACTAACAATTAGGAAAGACAAGCAGTCTAATGTTTAAAAAACCGTTTAATACTATCCTTTTTCTTTCTATTTCAATTCTTGTCAAAAATATAACATTTTTTTTTTATTAAACATATAACACTATTTCAGACTTATTTTAAAATCAGTAGACTGATTGAAAGCATTAATAGTATAAATAATTGCCAACTAAAGACAGATTATTCAATAATAAACGATTCCATAGCCACACGGTCGGTCTGTCATCATTAAGCTAACGCTTACTTATGCGCATAGTGTACATGCCATGTTATAAATGAAACTAAATTTAATCATTAATATGATAATTTAAAAATTTTAAAAATATTATTTATTTAGGTCAGAGAAGAATAAAACATAAAAGGAACTATTTGTTAAAACGCCAATAACCAATTCAAGTTTTCGGGAATATGATAAATTATTTTACCCGTTTTCACGGTTATCAATTAATTCAATTAAAAGTTCTATACAATTTTCTAAATAGACCATTATTCTGTCTGAAATCTACGGCCTCAACAGCGAATTAAGTTTACAAAAAAGTTGCGTTTATAATAGTAATTTAATATGATAGTCTATATGCACTAGCTGTCAACAGAATTATCCATCACATTGATAAATAATTGCACCTAGTTCATTATAGTCATGTCAATTATTTTTTTCCTGATACATCGACGTATTATCCAATATTGGCACTTTTACCTTACTACACCATAAAAGAATCCAGTATACTTTATCTTGTGCTTTGGATGCGGACGTTTTTCTACACACAATACTTCGACCCGCTGGAAATGTTCAATTACGTAGACAATATACGCAGGCGCGACGTAAAATGAAATCACAAAACTCTGCTCGCGGATTTCGGGGAAGTAAATGAAAGATCGCTGGCTACAGATAAAATCCCGATTTTTCCGATTTTTTCAGGTCTCCCACGAAACTTAAAATTATTCAGTTTACTTCATTGGCAATTTTAGAAATTACCATACTGCGGTAGGACAGTTATAAACAGGTGGTCGTACGATCGCTGAGTCATGCGGCAAACGTTATGTAAAAAGTATTAAATGCACTAAATGGGAATAACTTAGTTAACTTCTGCAAACCAAACTCGAATCATTCGTTTCGTCACATTGTTTCGATTTATCATGACTTCAGTATTATCATTCGTGAATTCAAAATTTCATTAATTTTAAAAGAGCATAATTATAATGTGAAATGTCGCAGATCTTTTCTTTCTTACTCAGTTTACATTTATAGTTTCTGTTCTCCATTTATTTCCATTTTAATTTTTCACAAATTTGAATTAACTTACGCCTCGTATTGTTTCAATTTCAATTTCATTTTCTCTTCATGAATCTGTTAATTATCGTTTCTGATCAAACTTAAAATTCATTTTATTTTAGTCAATCATGCAAGGTAAAAGATCTCTGCTGTCTATATATATATATATACAAACAGAAATTCCCATTTTCATATTTATGACGTGAAGTGGGCCGGAGGTACGAATCGTCTGCCTAATTATTAAGCTAATATACTTATATATTATATATATATTATATAGAAACTCTAGCTGTAATTATAATTATAACTACATATAAAAACATGTATTTAATATCTCACCGTTATAAAAGAAAAAGAAATACGAGACACTTGACACAATCACTCGAGAAATCACAGCAAACACGTCTTCAATTAAAGGTTCCTGAAGTGGATTCCCATGTGGATTTATTGTAATTAAAAAAGTATCCCAGTTTCTTCACTGGCGAATCTTCTTCACGACAGCCTTACATAAATATAAACGCACTTCTGCACTCGGCATGATTACCCATCCCCTCCCTCCATTCATCACACACGTACACAGTATATCTATATATTGCGTGACGAATATTTCATTTTCAGTTCAGCCTTATATAATTACTTTATTTTTACGAAAATAAAATATCTCCCTTCCACGACATCCTCTTTATGAATTTAGATCAATTTTTGTTGAGACTGTATCATAGATGAGTAAAATTAGAAAATAATTATTTAGACAAACCGTAGGAATGACAAATGTGTACAGAAAATATAATTGTTAGACTAACTGCACTTTTAATGCTACTTGTTTATTAATGAATTAGATTGATATTTAGATTTATTTTTACCTAAACCATTAGATTAAGATTTTATTGCCATTTATTTGATTTTTTTTTCAGTTAATTTATTGTACAGAGTTAGAAAGTAGAGTAGAATTAAAACATGATGCATTCGTGTATTTTTTAAAGGCTTAAATTGAGTGTATATATTTGCATTAATATGGAGTACATGGTGCAAGTTATAAATTGTGTGTACATAAAACATTGAGCATTGATGCATTGAGTATTTACTTTCGATAAAAGTGCAGTAATTAGTAAGTAAATTTTTCATCCATTGTATTCTAGTTTAATTGTTTTTCAAATTTTATTAATGCAAAGCAGAGTACGTAGAAAAAAAAATCAAACTTGTAAATCTATTCACGACTGTGCTCGAGTTTTCTTTTGTAATCACGGCAGTCTGAATTCAAGACACGTCTCCCGACAGATAAACTAAATTGGTTTTATAAAGGAGTTATTGTTTCGGTACGAGAATCGATACAATAAATATTTATTCATTCGAAATTCACCCGTCAAAATCGTTTCTCTTTTCTTTCAAGCCTTAAATATTTTATTTCTACTCATTCGCGTCTCGACATTTTAAATTAATCGTATTGTCACTATCGCATACAAACGACATCATTTTATAGCGCGGAACATACAACACACGTATACCGATAAGATCATTCAATTGAATAGACAAATTACACACTTTTTTCATTGAGATTCAATTATATAGAATATAGAAAAAAAAAGAACACGTAATTTAGTATTTCTATTACAAATATTTAAGTAAACTACTATGTTAATAATAAAAATATCTGAATGTGTTTTCTTTGGTTGACCCCGTTACTATTCACGTATCAATCCAATCAAAATTTGCAACTATAATCGTCAATTGAAATCACGTTGATCCACGCTGTGATCTGAAGAAGGTGGTAAGGATCGTGTTTTAACTTTTTCCGTTTCTTTTTATTTTTTTTTTTCATTTTTTTAACAATCCGTACAATTTACTTTACGATTTTTCAACTAATGCAGATATCGCACAAACTGGCAGTCGAGCAGCAAAGAAATTCGCGAAATGCATAGCACGTATTTTAAGAAAACTTTTGGATACACGTTGACATAACGCGGATAGCGCAGTTTAACAGTATAACAGTTCGTGCGATTTCCTGGCCTTTTGTTTTCTTTATAATTGCGACGGCTTAAACGTATGAATGACAAATAATTGCAGTCGCTGCATTATATACCGTATGATAATAATTGCAACTGACATTACGCACGAACGTGATGCGTGGCTGTGCACGTAGCATGCGAACAAAGTATATAACATCAAAACCGTCAGACTTTTAACTCCACAATTTAACTTTTCAGTGTTTATTGTTGATGCAAGCATGTTTTTTATAAATATTACACTAACATTCTTATCACATTCATCCACTTTCATACACGAGCTCCGCAAGTTCTCCAACTATTAATTATACTCTACATTTTTTTTTCTCCTTCTAATTCCTCTATCTTGTACTTTTTTTAACCTCACTCTTTATACCTTGTAACAAATATAATATTTATAACTGACATTTTTTAAGATATATTTTTACAGTCTATCTACTTTGTATGTTTTTATATATACAAACACAAACAAAATTTATACATTTCTTACATTTAATATGGAAGCAAACGTTTCATTAGACTGAATAAAGCAATATGTACCTAATGTTTGCCAAGTACATTTTCCAGAGATGTTTGCTTTCTAATTTTTTAATTGCTTCTTGTTTTTTTCTAAAAAAATGATAATTACAAAACTTAAATTTATTAAAAATGAATCTGACAAGAGCAAAATCCGTGTTTGAATCGGCATTGCCATCGTAAGTGCAGAAGTAAAACACAGCGAAAAACATATTATTCGATGCTGTAATGAATATCAAAAACTCGAATCTAATATGAAACGTCTTCGAACGCAACAGAAAATATATCAGAGGAAAAAGAACCTGCGATGGCAATGTTCTGCACACGAATCATTGTATACATTGATGTCGATACGTGAGTGTCGTTGGCTGTAACGTAAAAAGTGTTCTTTCAACGTTGCAACGCACGAACGGCTGTAAAATCTCTATATCGTTATCTTTCTTACCTGAAGCAAATAAGATTTTTAATCCACTTCATGGACAGCTTCGATATTTCTCTTTCACAACCTATCATTGCTCTCTACATTCTGAATTCCTTGGATTGAAATCCATCCATTCCGGATTAAAAATTGAACTCGACAGAGTCACAAGGTTCACTTTATTCCTAAGCTAAACTAGCGAGTCCCGAATGGTTGGATTTGGGCAAGCCCCTCAACGCAAGGAATTCAGAATGTCAAAGTATTGCGTGTAAAGATTTAGTCGCGCAGTTTTTCGTGTGCTCGATTTGATCGAGGAACTGCTCAGTCGTTCTTACGTTCCTTTTACCAATTTTATTTTTTTTTTAAATCAATTTTTGTCGACGAGCCGTCGATCAGCCATCGCTCAGAGTCGTGGCTGGTTGCGTGCAGAACTTGCCACCCCAGTCGTACTAAAAAAGTCTTTGCGTACTCCAGGTCGAAGCATCATCACAAAGAAGGGCGACGGCTCACAGGTGAAAGAATCAACCGACAGCAGCACAACGCTCGAGGACGATGACGTCAAAGGTAGGACATACAGTTTGCTTGAACAATCTCCTCGGCGTCGGTGATTATTGTCTAGTCGCCAGATACTTTTTTTTTCTTGTAACTTGTTATGATACGTAAATTCTATCCAATACAAGATAACAAATTTACAATGAACACGCTGATAATGTCATTGTATGTAAAGTCGCAATTTTTCTTAGCCAAAATGTCTCGACACATTATACATATTGCAGGTTAAATTGACATTATTCATATATTAGTGGATTTATTATGTGTAAGATGATTTGAATTGAGTTGTGTAAGTTTTGGTGCCTTGCAATCAAGTATTTTACTGAAATTTCTGAGCTTAGTACAGTAATACAGTAGCTATTTGGAGTGTTATGAGTTGTAAACTAAACAAACGAAAAATTTACTAATTAAGATGGGAGAAAGTATAGATTACTATTAATTTGGTTAATGGAAAGAATTGCAATGAAAGATCTCTATCGCTTCACTACTACAGTTTTGTTTTTTCGATATCTGTGACTACTACTACTACTACTACTACTACTACTACTACTACTATACTACTACTACTGCTACTACTACTACTACTACTACTACTACTACTACTACTACTATTACTATACTACTACTACTGCTACTACTATTATTACTACTATTACTACTAGTACTACTTATCACACGTGTGTAAATTAACCCTCGTTGTGTATCTAATTACTATTGTAGGTGACAGTTGTCGTGTATTTAATTACCCGCAGTACATATATTATATATCTTAACCATTAAATAGCCATTTTACTTGTTCTCTATATATCCAAAACTCTCAAAAGTTGTAATCACATAATCATATCTGTAATCATATAATTGTAACCATGTAATGTAACTGTAATGACATATATATCTCTCTCCAAGTTAAGTTGAGTTGAACGTGTGATGTACAACACGTGTAATACTGCTTCTATTGCGCTCGATATACTTAATATATATATATATATATATACATTATTACATATGTATACTGTAGTTTTCACTCTTATTACATATATTTGTATACATTGCGAATCTCTAATCAGAATGAACAAGCAAATAGTAATACTCTCGTATTAACAGTTTGAAAACCATGGCAGAATAGCGTCCAGCAAATTAAAAAAAAGTAATCCAATCCAAACAAACACCGCATCAATGACCATAACACATACGAATCACATAAGTTACACATATATATATACCTCTATCCGCAGTTCAGTGTGCAGTGCAGGCAAAAATCGACAAACCCACGTATATATTGACGATAATCGAAACCAGAAAGTTTACACGATTGAATCTCGGTCCGCGTTCGGTTGACACAAAGTCAACTCTTCCGGATCGATGTGTGCTGAAACCGCTCTCGCGACTGTAATTACAACACAACACGTTGACGATTCATTTCTATTTACTCGCGCGCGCGTGCAACACTTTTCGCGTAGGGACAGACAAAAAAAACTACGCGGTGAACAACAAAAAAAGTAGAGAACGGGAATTGGAGAAAAAATTAATGTCCTACGCAATCGCGCACAAGGTAATTTTAGAGGGCAAACGCGTTCGGTGTGACAAACAGCGATCGTCGGTGATCGTAAATCGGATAAAATATCGTCGACAACGTTCGTGGTTGTATATAGGAGCTGCGCCGGAGCTCTAATCAACGAGCGAAAACGGCCATTATAAGCGCACCGTTCCACAGGATTATCTGGTTTCTCTTCTGCCGTACCTATACATGCGCGTCACGGGATATGTGCACACTTATAGCTGAACGCGTGCGTGCACACACACACACACACACACAGACACACTTGTGGTCGACAACACCCGGGGGATCCGCGCGCATCACAATCTATACTATACATCCTTGTTTAACGCACGACACACGCGCGTATATATATATCTCACCTTGTGTATTGACTCACTCTCCTATACACGAAATCTCTATCACTCTCTATAATCTATCCCTCTGTCTTTCTTGCTCCACACGACACCATTTCTGACTTGTATGTCACTTTCCGAATATAAACCGTATAAAAATGTCGAGTATCCACAATGTGTTGCTACGAAGGGACGGAATAAAGGGAACGAGTCTGTTTAAAACTATAAACGTGACCGGATCAATAAAAAAAAAGATGGAACTGTTGCTTATATTATGTTGAAGGGAAGAAGATAGTCATAAAAATGTTAGTTATCTCGATGTATTGATTTATTTTATATGCTGTTTGCAGCACAGATGTCCGTCATCGCTATTTTTGTCACGGGAAAAAAATAATTATATAAGCTCATTAGGATCGACCATGCGGAATCTATAAAAAGTAGTGTAACTTAAAACTGAAATGTTGAGCACAGGCAAAGTATTTATTTCACAGCTATCTTCTTTCGAAGCAGCTCATTCGGTTCACTGTTCTCTTATCGTCTGCTACCATTTATCTTCTATTATACGGATTTTCGTGCTTGAAATACGCTCCGCGGATTTATAGCTCACTTGTGTAAAATCCCTATGCATAAGAGCGCGAAACGTTCCTCAAAATAGTAGCGACATATTGACATTTTTACGCGAGGCTATATCACTTATGCACGTGTATCTGCCACGTGACAACACACCAAGTATATACATATATATATCTATCTATCTATCTCTATCCGATATTCGTCCACAAATACAAATGGTCAATCCCTTTTCCTCCTCCCAGCCCACGCCATATGCCCTCCCCACCCTCGTATTATTGACAGTAGAACAGCTGCGATACTTGTTATACAGGGTGACGCAACGCGTATTGCTCGGATAACGTTGCGCCAAATCGGTTTCAAATAATAATGGAGAAGAAAAGATCGAAGAGACGAGAAAAATAGAGTTTTCACGGTAATCATCCGAACTGACGAATCGATACACGGCTATAAGATAAACTTTGTTTCGACGCGTACTTTTCAGCGTATCTTTGTGTGCTAATTGTTCGGTCGTGTTTTATTCGATATGGAAAACAGAAATGACAATCACCCTGTATACTTATGAGTATTATTTTTCTAATTTAGAGACGATGATGCTCACAAATCCATAACACGTAGTTAAAACGTATGACAATTTCTTGATCTACATGCACGTAAAATTGTTTAGATTGAAAGGACGAGTCTGCAGAGTATTGACTCGTTCTGTTTAGCATACATCATAATCTATCCAATAGTCGCAGATTATCGGTCTTTTTTTTTTCTTTTGTTAATACCGATATAAATAAAAGTTAGCTACTCTTTCTATAATCGATTGGAGACGTGCTCGTAAAAAACTGACCACCACTTTCAACTACCAAGAGTAAATATAATCATGCAATTCTAGATTGTATTATATATGTATACATATAAATATATAAACTCCATTTGATCACCGATAAAACGTCTTTTTGTTTGATCGTGAAACATCGTAATGAGAAAACGAAAAATGCGCCTGCCTGCGTGACATAACTGTAGATCCACGTAATTTTCTAAAATAACAATTAGAGTAAACAGTAATTCTCTGCATAGAATATAACATTATTGTCTAGCATATCTTTAAGTTTCGCCTATACCGCGACATACGTTGTTGCAAATCCGATCACAAGGTCAGCATTAGTACAGACTTTTTATACGTATATTTTTATAGATCGCTTGAAAAAGGGACGCCAAGTAATAATGGGAAACGTACATACATACACGGCGTTGTACAATCGCTCGTCACGTAATCCTTTTTTCAAGCGGCATTTATCCCTCATAAAACATCGTTAGCGCCACCAAACATCAAGTTTATCTTTTTATCTGTTGTATTAACCATGCCTTCTTAACCATTACATGCATTTTTATATCTTCCATTGTTTTCAGCTTACTAAAATACTTTACCGATTTTTATATAGAGATAAATTTTCATTGGTACCATTGCAGCTCTGAAACCTCAGTTTCAACCACTTTGACGTTTTCTTTTAGTTTTGTTTAATTAAAAAAAATTTCTTTTTCTGTTTTGTTGCAAATGGAAAAATCCGTGTTTTAGATTAATATAAATACTGAGGATATTGAATTAAACTTGTACATAGATTGTACGGCTTTATTACATAGATTGTGTAAAGTCCCTTAGGGGCCATAGTCCGTAGATTGTGTGTGTAAATACGTCAATATGGATATCACTTTTTTTATTACGCTTTATAAATAACATGTGAAATTACTAAAAGGGGGAAAACATGGTAATTTACTAACTTTCATTTTTTGTAGATGAAGGATACGATCCAATAACAACCAAATTTTAACGTTTCATTTTTTTTTTATTATTACTCGCTTTTATCTATATTTTTCTTTAGTATCCTGCATTTTTATATATTTCTCTTTTTCATCTTATTCAACTATTTTTTCACTTATCCATTTTAAATAAAAACATCACTTCTGCTTGCATATTCTTATTTTTATCGTTGAAATATTTGATATATTTATATAATGCTCAACTTACTATTTTCGCAACTATAGCTACCGTAAAAAGATGATTCCAAAAAATTGATAGAACCAGAAATGATGTTTTTACACCAGTATATTTATATAGAAATCACAATCGGTTGATACTTCGCGCCCTGTTTTGTCTAAATCGGTACCCACTATTTTTACGTACATATATATATATATATGTGTAGCATTCCGAAATATTTAATAGAAAAAAAAAAGAAATACAAAAAATTTTCATGCACCACTTTCATCGTCACGTGTCCGTTTAGTCCGGTGTTATGGATTTATGAACACCAGATTTTGTACCGTCTAATTTCATGTCGCTTATCTTCCTGCTTGCAAATCGCGCTTTCATACCTTGTATGCAGCTTCAATTGACACGCCGATTTACTTTTCACTGCAAGTTCCCCTTTGTACTTTTTTTTCACTCGATTTATCGATACTTATATAAGAAGTTGTAAATTCATACTTTAATATTGTGTGCATGCCGCTTTTAATTCTTTATTGTGGTAACCTTTTATTAACATTTTTTTTGATAATTTACATGACTGATGATTGAATGAAAATTTTGTAAAAATAGTTGATTGCAAATTTAATTGAATTTTACTATATCACACCTTATGATAAAAATCAGAAATGAATTTATACATTTTTTTATACACGTTAAGAGAAAAAAAATTAATTCTTGCACCATAACGTATTGCATGCGCTTTGATATTGCTTATGAAATTCCTATAAATAAACTTTTTTACCGATGTTTTTGTTTAGTACATCCGTAACAATGATGAACAATATCAATTTTTTGACTAGAAAAAAGTTTCTCTTATACTGTAATTACTTATTGTGTAAATACAAAAGTACAAAGTATCTATTTTTTGAACATATTTTGAGTCGAAATCCTAGGCTGCTAGTGAATATTATGCTAGGGCTATATATGATTATGTTACACACAAGGGTTGGACACTTTACTTTCTTTTTTTTTTATTAATAAAAAAAGCGAGTAAAAGGTGTAATATTGTGTAACGCAAATATACAAGGGCACGTAGATTAAATGCTATTATCTATGTGTAGCAGGTATATTATCTAATGTATAAGAAAGAAAGAAAAAGAAAAAATAACTTGATTATTGAAAAGTATACTTAATGATGCCGTCTAGTATTCGTATTACGTGATGTGTATGTGTATATGTTGTACAGAGGATAAGAAGGGAGGTGTCGACCGGAGCAGCACGGTCATTGCCAAAGAACCCGAAGGTAACTTTTATCTACACAACAACCAAAAACCGTCGATATCTTATTTGGTAGATTAATATTTTTCGTTTTTTTTTTTGTTTTTTCGTTTTTAACTGTGCGTTCGCCACCATACACTCTAACATTGAACTAATAAGAACCCTTGCTAAAAATGGTTCATTAAAATTCATTGAAAATTCATGAAAATTTATTGAAGCTAATCGAATAAACTATTTTTAGCAGGGTAAACCAAATTATAGATTGTTTACTCGACTAAGCTGAAGGAGCAATCAGTGATCACTTCTAGCGAGTCTAGTGTAAGCCAAATACATGAAAATTTGAGTAATTTTCCAATTCACCAAGAGTTTATCATTACTCGACATTGCATTTTCTTACATTCAGGTATATGACACGCTAACCAAGGTTCGAAATTAAAAAATATTCTTCGTTGCATTGATCAACTCGGGCCAATTGCTAATTTACTCCTATAGTCAGATTTTCATGGTATAGCCAAAAACTGGTTGGCTTATCGGACTCGGACCGAATGACTCATCGTTCTCTTTCGGTGTATCTCGATAGTAAAGAATATAGAGTATCAGCACATTATTAGCGATGAAATAACGGGTAATGGGACATATCTGCAATATGCAAAATTAACACACCTTAATTTGCTTAACGCCGCTCGCTGTCACGCCGCATCAATATACCCGCCAGTGAAAGTTCCCCCGCTTTCTATTCGCGACGCGCACAACCGAATGCGCGAGTAATTAACAATTATATATATATATATATCAGTTACCCAATTGTAATTGCACACCAGGGGGAGGCGAGTAGCATGGTGGATATCGGCGTTTCAGCGAGTCGACGCTGCTTCGATTATTACACATATATATTACTTTTTCGTTTTGTCCAACGGTATATACGCTGCATATACGTAATTTTCAATTATTGCGATTCGAGCGAACCTCGAATTGTATCCCTTTCATCCGCATATGGTGAGACGCGCGCGTGTTTGCATTTTATATTATTACGTATTACCCACGTTTTAATTGATGCTTCGACCGTTTAGATAACTTAACCTGTTGGTGTCGCACTGACGCAACGACTCTTTCGAGGTTCGCACGAATGCATACAATAATAATATTACATATATTGCTTTTGTCGCGGTGAATCGATCTTTTTTGTTCGATTGGCGATCCGTACCCGACTATCTTTCGTTCTCGCCATTGTCCATTTCGTTGATATTGACCTTGGCTGCTGTGTGTAATCATGGCAGCTCGTATCAGTCGTACACATATCATACTAACATTGGCCACTAATGTTGTGAAGTGAAAAAGGTGTTGAAATCGTGCCTAACTCCATACTAAAAATCTCTTAACAGTATATATTTATCGACTAACTTGCGCTATTGGGATGGTGAATTATTAACATTGCCCCGAATAACTCCGCTTTTTCTATTGCGGACAAAGTTACGACGCGAGTTGCCGCGCTATTAATACAACTTCGCTAACAGCTCGTAAACAACTCGAACGAGATTAGCCATCTTTTGGACATCCGCGCAAATCATTGGCAAGCGCGACCTCCAGCTTTGTCCGCCCTAGAAAATCCTCGAAGGAAGAAAAACGAAGTGAGATCCTATAGAATTGGTGTTGGCCGCTTATGCAGCAGCTGCACAAAAAAAAAGCGATTAGATCAACCGCCACCTCCGCAATTCTAACGATCTTGTCTAATATTTCCGTTCCACGCGCATTACTCGGATATAATTCATCGGGATTTACGAGCTCTCGCGATTTCGAACCACTGCGTATATACAAAAAGGCAATACACATTATACACATATACCTGCAGCTCTGCACGCGTAACCGGTCCACACATACACGTATTCACTGTGACTCGCTACATACATCGCCGACGCGGTCAACGATGACTACACGACTACGACGACGACGTCACGTGCGGCATTATTTTCGGATATCGTCCGTTCCGAAATAACTCGCACGCGCGCACTGGCAATATAGGCTAGCGAGGGGAGCTTCAAACCTCGGACCTATACACTACACACACGCGCTATAAGCTGTGCTAGCGCGCGGAGCTCCCGTTGCCGCGAGGAAGAAAATGACACAGCGGGAAAACGGCCGCCAAACGGAAATATACCTGCCTGCTCTCTATCTCTCTCTCGCTCTCTCGGTGGCTTTATCTCGAGCTCGCGGTTAAGGCGCGCCGCGCGGTTGGCGCGTACAAGTCGAGGGGGGCAACGCAGAAGAGGATAAGCCGCGAGTAGAGGGTCCAGTTCGCGGCGGCTGACTCGACCAGCTGCAGCTGTCTTGCCGCTGCTAATACTGCTTCGCTATCTCTCGACTGTGGAAGCGGTCTCTCTATCTCTCTCTCTCTCTCTCTCTCTCTCTCTCTCTCTCTGCACATGAATGTGAGAGCGCGGTGTGTATAAGGCTGTGCACGCGTCGAGTCAAAGATCAAAGATTAGTGCGGTGTAAGACACGTACGCGTCGCTGCTCGCGCGAGAGATAGAGAGGCGAGGGGCAGCAGTTTTCGCGCGCGTGCGGCTCCACAGTATTTATATATATATATATATATA
>UELV01081605.1:0-14492 GCA_900490015.1 Megastigmus stigmatizans
TTAGCCTATAAAAATATATATTTTCTTAAAGATTTACTAACAAATTGTGTCTTTAGCAGAACGATGAAAAAAGAGTGAAATTTATGCCATCTTGGGCGTTTACGGGTTAAATTATTTACGCCAAACAATAAATTTTCAACCGTGTGATACAGTTAAAAAAGCCTACTCATAAAAAGTAAATCAAATTATAAGGAATCCACAATTATATGTAAAAATAGTATAAGTGGAATATACCAATACGAGGATACTTTTTAATATAATTTTTAATGATAAAAAGGTATCAGAAACATTCACTTAAATATTTTGTATGTAAAACTCCAATATTTTATAATAAATATAACTTCTTGAAAATTAATCATTATTTAATAATTTAGTTTGAGTAACA
The DNA here is from genome assembly GCA_900490015.1 of Megastigmus stigmatizans. NCBI lineage: Eukaryota > Metazoa > Arthropoda > Insecta > Hymenoptera > Megastigmidae > Megastigmus > Megastigmus stigmatizans. The sequence goes on from UELV01081605.1 coordinate 386, forward strand.
AAAATGGTTCGTACCTAGTCAATATTTATTAACTGTACCTTTTACAGTAATATCAATAGTTATTTTAACTAAATAAACAGATACCAGAAGGAATTAACGCTAAATTTAATACATCTTGGTTCATACCAACAATCATCTACACTCAAAATAAAAATAAATAATACAATAAGTGATAATATAAAATTTATGTAGATTTATAATAAGTTTGTGTTAATATGCGATAAATAAATGTCAAAGAAACAAAAAATATAATAATAAACATTTATACTATTTTTTTTACAAAACCTTTCTTGTAAAAAATGTAATGTTTTTTCTTCACTATTCGTCAATTTATGAAATTTAGGCTTACGTTGCCTAACAAAGAGATTGAGAAATTAAAGAAAATTGTTCTGTTTAAATTATGTGAAAGTCGAATATTACCACATGCAACTCAAAATTAAATAAGTATCTCAGATTAAATAAAAAAATGCAATTATAAAGGATTACATGGTTTATACCGTTTATTTAATTGCTTTGATAAACTGCTAATTATTCAGCGTTTTTAAATAATTTATCGCAACTAATTTCCTTGATAAAGAGACTTAAGACTAAGAGCTTTTATCATTAAGCTTGGATGACTATATTTAAGCTTCAAATTAATTATTTAACCGGATACAATGACTCTTTTGCCTCTGGGAAAGTCAAAATGTTTTATATCGATGAGGTCATCAAATATGTTTAAGTAGCTTTTCTTGGAATTAAAACTCATTCTATTGCATGGATTTCATTTAATATTGCAATGCAGTTACACTATTTTTGACTTACATTTGAACAGAATTGCTTCTCTCTTTAAAATGAAATTTGCTTCAAGTATAACATGAATCTTTATATTGTAATCGAAGTATGTTATTTAACACGGATGTACATACGATATCTCTGTATGAAGAAATTACACACAAGCGTGTTAAATTAGTGACAACGTTCGGGCTCAAAGTGTACACTCTTAGAACAGTGACAAGTACGTAACTGCATGAAAAGCAGTCCATATATAGTTTTTCAATAAATGACTTAATTTCATTGTAAAAGCTGCATATATATCCACTGCTCTTCCCTAAATTGCACACTTATCACACTGTTTTGAATATAGCCAGTAGGCTCGCAGTAACTTTACAACATTTGAAGAAATGATGTATAATCTGTGGTAGATAATTGTGTCCGAACAAAATAAAAAATTTTGGAAATATATCATGAAGCGGAAGTAACATTTTTATAGGCTGCATCGCTATCAATGCCAAACATCTAAGCTACCGATGCGTGCTAAGAAATTGTTACTTCCGCTTGCTGCGACATTTATATAATCTTTAAATTTGTGTGGACAGAATTAACTACCACAGGCTGTACATATTTTTAACCTATTTTTTGTATGTAGTTTACCTAGGTGCATTACATTCAAACCTAATAGCTTAAGCTTTGCTTCGTTACATGCTATCATTACTTTTTAGTATAAATTGTCTCATTACATAATGGCATCGAAATTTATGTATAACAGTGAATAGCATTTAAATGCCATCTAGATTTATTGAAACGATTATCTTCTTTTATCGGTATCATTGCATTTATTCGCAACCATGTACAAGAATTTTATCGCGGATTTGTATAAAATATGCAGACTGCAAGCACTTAAAAAATTTCAAACATACTCAATAAGTGGTTAATTTAGTTTGTTAAATTCTATATATATACATTCCTCAATTGTCAGTGGTTTGGCCATCTTTATATTATTATACATGTGTGATTGTACAGAGTGTTCATTAAATAGTAAATCTTTGTCAATATGAAATTTTCAGATACTACCATGTTAAAAGATTATTAACCCTCTAAGAACACACTTATTTTTTTAGTCATGGTGAACATTATGAGCTAATCTGATCCTTTGTACATTTAAATCATCCACCATTTTTTAATTACCGAGTACTTTCAGCTTGCAAAAATTTCCAGATGTACTTAGAACATTGTCAAATAAATTGGCTAAATAAAAAGTGCCGTTATAGTTATTTATATATTTAAAACCATTTACGAAAAAATATCGAGGTAAGGATTAATTTGAAAAATAAGACTATATACGTGTAAATAAGTTATTCGATAAATATTGCAAAATGCATTAAGATTAAAATATTTAAAATAGGGTCATACAACATGAGTTGAAAAAAGAGGATGATTCATCGTAGATATTTATCCAAATCTTAAATTGCGATTTTCTTTGTTTAAAGTTTTAAGATATAAAATGCGCATCCGATTCAAATTTCAATACAATGAAATTTACTTTGTACTTTTTACGGCGAGTAATAAGAAAATTTTGGATGAGCCCATTTAAAGAATTTTTATTTTTATTGAGTTATTTATTTTGGATTTTGTAACAAGATTTTGTTTATTGCTTGGCTTTATAAGTAATCTATGAAACTCTCGTGAATAGTACAAAATGATATTAAAGTGGAAATTATAATTACATCTAATCCTGGCTCTTAGAACATAGATTAATGGTAAAAATGCAGTATATTTTATGTTTCATATGTCAAAAAGGCAATATAAAGATGCTGTGGAAGACTTGCAATTGATAATAAACGTAAACATTTTCAATTTCCGATCCGAATTTTAAAAATTTGGATTCGCAAAAAATGATAATACGAATTTTCTCTTCTAAAGAATAATGTACAATACACGACTTGATGTCTACGTGCACTTGATAGCATCCGACGATCCTCAAATATTTCATAACGGTTCGGACTCTTTTAAGCACAAGTTTAATCTCACATACACTGGTCCACGTGTATGGCCGATTATTGATACCGGACTTTACAATATACCTTTCGCTAATGTATCGGTCATTATTAACGATAAGAAGGATACATTTACACTGAAGCCCTTGTATGTGACGGTGCTTTATATTAAATCATTCAGGAAGGCAATACACATGACATACGTGCATAATAGAAACTTATCAATTCATAAGTCTGGTTTTAATCGGGCAAAGATAAGGTATTTGTTGATTCCAATTTAGTTGATATCCGCTTTATTTTTCTTATAAAATCTCGACGTGGCTCATTGCTTATTTGCACTTCGACTTTAACTCGTCCAACATGAAGTATATTTTGGCAGCTTTTCTGCTCCTTCAGGGTAATATTACTATTCAGAACAATATAAAGAATGATTTCAATTGCAAGTAGTATTTATTTAATTCACAATTGAGCCTTTTATTTAGTTGTTGAATAAAACCAACTTGCGCATTTAGTAATACAAAAGGTATAAATAGTAACAGGATATTATTTTCTTGCAGTGTCCTGCGCCTTCGGCGCAAGTGTAAGCGGACGGATCACCGGTGGCCAGAATGCCTTCCCAGGCGAATATCCTTATCAAGTGTCGATCCTGTACGGGGTGCCTCCACTCGTCCAGCCCAAGCCCGTGTGCGGTGGATCAATCATCAATTCACGTTGGATCCTTACTTCGGCCGGGTGTCTGAGCCTCATTCCATCCATCGGCAAGGTTCAGGTCAAGGTTGGGAAGTACGAGCTGGACATTGACGGCGAATACGTCCAGACTGCTGACGTCCTTCTACGTATCATCCACAAGGACTACAGAGGGTAAGCAAGCAGATATTTGTTTTCTAATAACATAGATTTTTTAAGTGATCTTTTGTATGCTACTAAATTGGGAAAAGAATTTCTGGTTGATACTTCGAGTGATATGATTCATTTAAGTAGGATAATTTGTTCGTTGATTTCTAAACCAGTTTCCTCTCGCGCTTACTTTTTTACTAGCTTGATCCTTCTTAATTCTAGGATCCTGCAGCAAATTAAGCCATACGATATCGGTCTCTTGAAACTGAAGACCGAATTGAAGTTGAACCCGCGCGTGAAGACTGTAAAGTTCCCAAAAGTGTACACTCTGCCAAATGGAACGGCGAACTTAACGGGTTGGGGTTCGGTTTCAAACACCATCATCCCCAGCGCTCCCGAGGTCCTGCAAGTTGCCACGGTCACCATCCTTACCGAGGAGAACTGTGAAGATGCGCTCAGGATCGTCGCGCCTACCGAATCTATCTCTGACATCCAATTCTGCAGCGGACCTCTCGACAGCACCAAGAGCGCATGCGCTGTAAGTACCTCTTTGCGTAGGTTTTTTTATTGACCTTTTTAAAGAAGCAATGAAAATTTTGTGAATATAAGTGTGTGCTCGATTTTATCGTTGTTATATCTCTCGAACGACGTGTAATCGATTATTAATATAAGCAATAAATTGCATTTACATGCTTAAAAATTTGCCATATATTTAGCACGGAGTTATGAAGAATTCAGACTTTGTCACTTTTATATCACAAGATTGTACAGAAATGTAAGTGCTTAAAATAATTACATACTTATTGACTATGATTTGAAGTTGTTAAAAATGTTTCAGTTTTTTTACGGCTTCGCAATAGTTAAACACAAATCAAAATTGATATTGTAATCTTGAATACGCCTATAATATATGGTTTTTTTTATGTACTTTGAGATAGATTTTTGTAATTGAAAAAGTCACTTATTTTAAAAGGATACGATACTTGAATATAATAACTTACGTAGTCAATAAACATTGAAAAGATAGTTAGTATGTTAGTATGTAATCTCGAATGCGTCTTAGAGTAACCGAATAAATTGAATCCGTTACAACATAATTTATCGAGGCATATTTTCTGCATTTATTTTTAGGGTGACTCCGGTGATCCTTTGATACAAGTCGACGAAGCGGGTAATCCAGTTCAAATTGGTATCGCTTCTTGGGCTCCATATCCATGTGGATCGACAGGTTCGCCCACTGTTTACACTCTGGTATCGGCTTTCGTATACTGGATCGAGGAAAAAATTGCCGAAAACTAATATATCATTCTAATTTAATATTTATATTTAAAATATTAAATTATTTATAAATATTACATTAGAATATTAGAATAATTTAATATTTATATTTAAATTGATTATTAAAAAAAAACTTATATAGATATATGTTATATATAAATAAATAAAGAGATTATTTAAAATATAATTTATGAGCATATCGTATTTTTAATTTCCTAATATCTGTTAGTGTATTAGATTGCTTCATTATGTACATCTTTAACATTTACCGGAGGTTTCTTAAATTAGATTACTCGTTTAACAACAATTCTGATTAGTTTTGGATAGCTTAAATTGTACGAGTCATTTTATTATCGGAATCTTTATCCACATTCGGGTTCAAGTATACTTAAGATAAGCGATAATTACATGACATATATTTACAGTTGCATCTTTCATATTTTATTAGCACTTATTAATTGCCAAATAATATGTAGAATTCATTAATTAGTTCTTTAGGATGAAATGCTCTCGTGTAATTTTTACCCGCAATGGTGGAATTTTTTAAACGAAATTTTAACACAATGATGTATTAGAACTAAATATAAAAATAATGATATAAATACAAAGTATATACTGATTAGATATAACAAGTTATCAATGAAAGTTATTTTTCATTGTGCTTAAGCACTTTTCCATGAAATCTTTCAGCAAAGCTTTAGCTTCCTGGCGATGTGATTTTTTTTTATAAAATATTGATCAGTTGCTTTATCAGATACACGTGGAGTACCCGGTTTGATTTTATATAAATTGACACATGAATTAGACTCTCGTTAGTCTAAAAGATGTGTTCCAAGCTTATCATTCTTCTTTGCGCGGTCGCTGTTGCCCAATCCCGTAAGTAGAACTAACATTGAGATTATTTTATATTGAGAGGTTATTTTATAATATAATTTTTATTTTTTATGCTAAAGGGTTCCTCGACCTGGAGCCACGGACATGGGCCGGTCGAATGGTGGGTGGCCATGATGCCAAACCAGGTGAATTTCCTCATCAGGTATCCTTGCAACTTGGCATACCAGGGGTATTCAAATTCCAGCACTTTTGCGGTGGTAGCATCATAAATGACCGTTGGATCTTGACAGCTGTTCACTGCCTCGTTGCTGTTGACACTTTGCCAATGGCCACTTTTGTTGTTAAGGCAGGCAAAAACGACATCAGCTTTGTTGAGGATAGCGAGCAAACATCAATTGTTGAATCGTATTACAAGCACGAGCTGTACGATGTTGAAGCGTGAGTATTACTTGTCTATTCCCAAGCATTCGCCGATTCTTCAGAACATTTTTTATAAGCCGATATTACGATATTTTGAACACTCATCGTAAGTAATTTGGAAAGAAGGCTTATTTATTGAAATAGTTTACGTAGAAATTAGTACGCAATTGTAGGGCTACGATTAGGTCTTTATTGAAGAATTAAATTCCGGGTAATTTATGACGAACGCATATCCGAAAAATCATGTCAAACTGAAAAAAGAAGTTAAAGAAATTATATATTCATTTTTTTATTTACCATGGTACTTACAGGGACATCATTAAAATCATCATTAAATTTTTGATTAATACGTTGTTTTATAAAATACTCTTCACTGAAAACTTTTACACGTAACTCGCGCAATGAAGCTTATACCATTCAGTCTTTCTGAATAGTGTTAATTTTCCTTAATGTTTCAGGGAAGTGGGTCCGTATGATATCGGTTTAATCAAGCTAAAGACGCCACTGCGACTGAACAGATTCGTCAAGAAGGTTAATCTGCCCAAGGTGAATAGCGAACCTACTGGTCAGGTCATGCTGTCTGGCTGGGGAGCAATCACGAATCACACAGAGAAACCCGATTTTCCAACCATTTTGCAAACCGTTACCATACCCATAGTCGACCGCAATCTGTGCAACCAAAAAGTTGAGGAGGTAGCTCTCGAAGAAGGTCAAATCGTCAAGAACATGGTTCACGAGACCAACATCTGCACTGGTCCACTAGTTGGCGGAACTTCAGCATGCGGTGTAAGTATAATATAAATCAAAATTTTACACAAAAAATTAAGATGATGAGTAGATAAGTTTCTTTACATAAGCAAGAAAGAGCAGGATTTTCTTGTAGTGATTGAGACTCAGTACAAAATTTTGTTCTAACTAAAATATAACTACGTGCTCCATTAATCTTTAAGAAGATTTTACGATTCCTCAAGTTTATCACAAATTTATAATTGATTATTTTTTTAATTTTAGGGTGACTCTGGTGGTCCTTTGGTATCACGGAGCGTAAATGGCGAATTAGAAGTTGTCGGAATAGTGTCATGGGGGATGACCCCTTGTGGCCGCAAAGGAGCTCCAGCTATCTACGTGCGCGTATCGTCTTTCATTGACTGGATTAACAATATTACTAGCAAATATTAAATGTCCATTGTTCTTGCATTTCATTTAAAAATTTGCGTATTATAAAGTTTTATGCAAATTAGACTGATAGTGAAATAAATCAATTATTTGTACCAGTATACGGTTTTTTATTGATTATTACATACAATATTCCTGCATATAATAGAATTTGTGAATAAATTTTTATTATCCATAAATATAAAACACTTTCTGAAATGATTTTATTGTTCTTACTACGACCTATGCACCTTATTTCAATTATGTTTCTGTAGCTCGCTTTATTATAATTTTAAACTAAGGTAGTTTATAAATTTTAAGAATTAATAATCAGATTTAGTTCAATATTAATGGAAATGGAAATTTATATGTAAAAATGACTTAATGAAATTTTTGGAAACTAAAGATACCTTAGAGACGAAGCATTATGGTTTTAATTTAAGGCATTTAACACGGCAGTCACTTTTCTCGCACTCATTTGTAGAAAATTACATGACAATCAGGTTTTGATAAAAAAATTTGGTTTCTTCAATATAAAAAATATTGATTTCTCATAAAAATGGTAGATGTACAAGTTGTAGAGCACAAAAACCAAACTTTCCTCTATTGTTTTCTCTTTTTGCTAGGAACGATTAATTTCAAGATAACAGTGGAACTAATTGTAGAGATAGCAACAGAATGTGAGCGCAAAGCGCGAGCAGTGACGATAATGCCTTACATGCAAAAAACGAAGCGATGTACGGCCTGATTCAGCGCGTCAGCGCTGAAATGTTATTGAGGTAAACCATGAGCTCCTAGAGAGAAGCACTAGGATCCAGTGACGCACCAGTTTATATCTCGTTAATGGTACCTTGAAGTTAATTATGGAATGGCATGTGTTTGAAAACAGTTTTAAGAATGTTGTTAAATTTTTGTGTATGTTTTTGTCATTGTACTTTTGAGTAATGGCAATTTTAAAATGCATGGAATTTGTTCTGTCTTTCTCCTCTGGTTATATATCTCCTTAATTAAATAAATTGAATTTTTTTCTTATAATATAAAAAATAAAAAGTTTCATTAATAAATGAAATCTATCAATATTATATTATTTTAAAAATATTTTTCAGTGTATAGGTAAGCACCAACCATGCTTATATCAAATCTCGAAAATAAATGATTTTGCAATTCTTCAATTTTACAAAACTGAAACATTTATTAAACATTCACAGGTTTGCCGGGTAATTAAAATCATTTTACTACGATAAATTATGAAATCTTTAAAGTCAGTAAGTATTTTACTTCAGAAATTAAAAAGACAAAAGAATTATGCAATTTGTATTACGAAATCCTATCGTAGTGAGAAAAGGGCCTATCTAAACTTTGCTGGTCCAGTAGGTACTATCTCAACATTTCTGGGTAAAAAGCTTCTCGCGAACATGTCTTAAAATTGGTTATTCTTAACAAAAACTATTAATCAAAATAAATTTGTTTATTTAAAATCCATCTTTTTTATCAGATACTTCTTTTTATTGTCAAGGTAGTTTTAATTTTTTACTAACTTAATCAACGGTACGAATAATTTCACGTACTTGAAATTCATATGAAATCGAAAATTTTAAGAACAATGACTAACCCGCATATGACATATAATACGATGTATGATATTCTAGAATTCTTATTCTAGAAAATCCTAAATCGAATTTGATAAGCTATTGCACATGATATGTTTCACTAAATTCAAATAGACGACAACTTGGATATAAAATACATTTCATTGCATTTTGAGTAGGCGGAAAACAATAGTATTTGAAAAGTAATTACTCACCTTATTATCTGTATTACGATAAAAACAATTCGCACTTTTATAATATATAATTTTCTTTGAATCAGTTGATCTTGAGATACCTTTTCACATAATTTTTTACTAGCACACTTTACTCATTAATAGAATTATAAGTTGTCCATAATGACGTAGCCTGCTTTGGTACTTATAAATTGAATCACTTCTTTACCTATTGTCATTATCCAAGATGAACCTCAAGCTTACACTTCTCGCTTGCCTTTTGGCTGTTGCACAGTCACGTAAGTATAAGTGCTATTTAGTTACTGAACGAGATTTTAGTTTCTAGTTTTTCTTCTTCTATTTTCTTTACATAATTTTATGTAAGACAATCCATTTCAGTTATGTAAGCACTACCTATGTTATAAAAGAATTCTGTATTTGGTGCCGTTAATGCATTGATTAAAGTAAAAACAATCAATGAAACATGTTCTTGTGCAAAATATATTTTATTATGTAAGCTTATTTTTAATTTTTGTTCTACTCGGATATTGAATTTCAATTTTTATCATTCAAATGCTTGTAAAAGCAGCGTACAATAAATCATCGTTGTGCATTTTATTTTAGGATTCATTGAACGAATCGTAAATGGGTACGATGCGCAGCCAGGTCAGTTTCCGCATCAGGTATCAGTGCAATGGGGTTGGCCGCCGTTCGTCGAATTTCAGCACTTTTGCGGTGGCAGCATTTTGAACGAGCGATGGATTTTGACGGCTGCTCACTGCCTTGACCAATATACGGAATTCGGCTTTCTTGCAATCAAAGCGGGCAAGCATAATCTTAATCAGCAGGAGAATAGTGAGCAGCTCGTCTATGTCGAATCGTATTACCAACACGAAAATTACATCCCCTCTAAGTAAGTATTTTGAATATGTAAATACCCCTCATACTTTAGATTTTTAGGTTTTCACTGCCAATTTTATGTCGCCGATTTTTATTCTATCAAAACTTAAATTTCTAAAAATTTTGGCTTGATAATTAAAAAAGAGCAGCTTTAAAATCTCAAAACCATTCAAACACGCACATGCATTTATACATTTAGCTTTTTGAAAGAAACAATAAAATAAATTTGTATTCAATAACATACTTCTTTATATTTTCCGAATATATAACATTCCTGTATGCAGACTACGTAATTCTTTCTGTTGTTGCAATTGCATAAGTAATGTTATTCAAGAGTTAATAGTTTATATCACTGTAAAATAATTTTAATTTCATGTCTCTGTTACCTCGTAAAGCTGTAAATGTGTTTAAAACACAGTATACGTATTATACGTTTTTCAGCTTTAGTAAACTATTTTATTCTGCACACAAATCACATTTTATAAAGCGTTTGTTACTATATTAATTACTATATTATTAATGGATATTAAAAAGAGAGCAACACTAAGGACAGAGCCCTGTCGTGTTTCTGTATTTTTTTGTTGACAAAGTATCATTACCTTGAATTAATCTTCCCTTTAGAAAATTTAAAATAAATGGAAACATATATCCGTATATTCAGGATTTTTGTAATGCTTTAATGACTATCTCTGCAGACCATTTCAAAGGCCTTTTCGATATCTAAACTTACAGAAAAAAGATAAAGTTTTTTACAAAATGCCTCATATATTGCGTTTTCTAATAATATTAAATGGTCTTATGTAATATTAGATATTAATTAATATTAAATTATAATTTCTATACTTAAAAATTAGTTAATCACCTAAAATAAATAATCAATGTCGACATAAATATGGATCATCTCCCAGCTAACATTACAATAAATTAATATTTCTTTTTAGTGAACCAAATCCCAATGATATCGCTCTGATAAAGGTGAGTGAACCACTGCAGTTCAACGAGAGGGTTGCTGCGATTGCTCTTCCTGAAAAGAACACGGAGCACAGTGGCGAGGCTGCAATGTCTGGCTGGGGCTCTACAGCGGCTGATCCTGAAAATCCTGTTTCTCCTACTACTCTGCAAGCAACGACCATGCCGATCATCGATAGCAACGAATGCCGTCAGGCGATCGCTAATGTGGCCCAGGAGGGAGGCGTTGAGATACCGGACATGATTAAAGAAACTCATATCTGTATTAAACCACTCATCGGTGGAGTCTCTGCATGCGTTGTGAGTATTGATATATGTATACCAACACTTTGAGTAAACATTGAGTCAAGTTTTAATATTCAGTTAAGGTGGCTCAGGCGGTGGGACGCGCATCAATTTGGGGGTACGCTAGTACGGGGCATCAAGCTGCGTTCACCTCGCTGGTGCTCAAAGAGCATTCAGTAAACTATTCCCAAAAAATTCAGTGAGATTCTGTAAGTCTTATAGACTCTTACGTATATTGTTAAAAGTAAAAAAGTGTTTTTGTTTATTTGAAAAAATTCTAACCTAAAAAACAAAACTTCCAACGACAAAAGTCTGTTATAATTATTCCAAATTCCAATTTTTTTTTATATGTCATAGTTTGTTTACATCTTATGAATGTGTGTTTACAATTTTAGAGAATGTACAAACCAATGTGTATCTATTAGAATGAAAGCTAGTTTAATTCAGAATCGATTAGCACTTTAGGGCCCTAAGGTTACCCGCCATTTTTAAAAGTTAATAACAAAAATGAAAAAAAAAACATCAAAAATTCGTGCAGCAGCGAGATTTTATTTGACATGATTCCTTCGTAAATTTTTTTCATATAATATTAAGATCTGAAATTGTAAACACACGTTCATAAGATGTAAACAAACAATGATATATAAAAAAAATTAGAATTTCGAAAATTCATAACAGACTTTTGTCGTTTGAACTTTTGTTTTTTAGGTTGGAATTTGTTTCATATAAACAAAAACATTTTTTTAGTTTTAACAGTATACGCAGGAATCTAGAAGACTCGAAGAATCTCTCCGAACTTTTTGGAAATAGTTTACTGAATATTCTTTGAACATCAGAGAGTTGAACGTAGCTTGATGCTCTATAGCCATCGCCTGAGTCACCGCTGAGCAAAATGCTGTATAAGTTAAATAAGTAATTTCAAGGTGTAATTTGCGTCATTCTACGTCTACTCAATCTGGATCTACATATATTTTTACAAGATTTAGATAACTTATTCAATTACACTTTCTTTGTTTATCCTTGATAATATTATCTTCTTTTGTTTTTTACTTGTCTATTTATCCCTATTAAATTAATTTCATTTAAATGGCGACGTCTGAAATATTGTTTACTTTTAGGGCGATTCTGGCGGTCCTCTGACTTACATAAATCAAAATGGACAATCTGAACTTATTGGAGTAGCCTCATTTGTTTTAACGCCATGTGGACGTGTTGGTGCTCCTACGGCATATATCAAAACCTCGCCCTTCGTTGACTGGATAACCAATACGATGAGAAACTATTAAATAACAATTTTTCTCAAGATAAAAGCAGAGTGTAGGTAATCATTTGATTATTGAAGTGAACTGTTACTATAATGTTGGCATGTAGGGTAAAAACACGAACGTACTTATTCACAAAATTTTGTATAATTACCAATAAATATACCATTAACATCTGTTATAGGTTCATGTAAAAAATATTATTGACCCATAATGATGCAACAAAATTACAAACATAAATTTAGGATCAACTTAAAATTCGGCAACATCGACAACATTATGGCAGAACTCTTTAATTTTTAAGAATTTTTAAGAATTTTCAAGAACATTGTTTACTATAGAAATTCAATAACATTTACCTATTAGCTCAATGAGTATAGATTCTAATTGTTCTATTTCAATTATATACATATATTTTTTTCAAAAGTTAGTAAAAATTTTATACGAATATATTTAATGTGTTTTACATATAAATTAGAAAAAAATTTCCCTGTATGAATATTTGTGTTTGTGTGCATGCATACCTCCAATATTTGTGGAAGTTGTGAATCAATTTGCATTTTTCAATGCTTATTTTCTTTGTTTTTTTTTTTTATGTTTTGGGTGAAAAATAATTTTTTTGCTTGGATGATTTTCTTTTCTTTTAAGACGGAAAATAAATTTTTATAATTCTGTATAAAGTTACATACTGAAAATGAGATTATAGCATAGTCTTTGGGAATAGAGAATATGTTAGAAGTAAAACCGTTTGTTCAATAAAAATAACGTTAAACTTAACAGGAAAATTGGCTTATATATTAATTAAGATTGAGATGAGAAAAAAAAATAAGATCCTCTGACCATGTGTTCATCAAAATAAAACTCGCGAAACTGCTGCTGAGACTGAGGAGAAGTGTTGTAGAGTTACGAGCTCGCGAGTGAAGTGCAGACACTGTAAAGGCAGAAGCGCACTGAACACCGACGACAAAGTTATCGCAGCCGTAACCTTGACAACCGTTAGTCCGACCTTACTTAACCACTCGAAGTGTAACAGAGCGATCAGAATGTTGCACTATAGGTAAACTACAATACATAAAAAATGAAGGATTCTTTTATATATATGTGTGTGCAAGGTTTGACTGATGACGTTAACCCTAGCCAAAATGCATTTTCACGAGATTTACCTATCGTTTTTCTGTACTGGAATATCAGTAGCAGAGATTCTGTACCAATCGAAATGACCCATTTTTGGTTAAAATTATTTTTTTAAATCTGAACTATTCAGTACACGATCTCTTTAACTATCTACATACATGTCAAAACAACCATATCTGATATTTGGAATTTTTAAATGATTATTTCAGATTTCAATCTTTAACCGAGAATGACTTCTAAGGAAATATACTATCAAACAAACAAGGGTCGGAGATACGCGTGATACAATCACTGAAAATTTTATATGAGTCGCGAACTCGCACTCCTTAACAATATTCATCAAAATATTATCGTTATTATTTATTAATGATATCTCATGAAATTGTTTACAGTATCGTACAAACACAATTTTAATGTTTAATTCAACAGAAAATTAAGAGTTTAATAATTAATTGACACCGCAGCCTGTACTTGAATTTATTTATTATAATTATTTTATTTTTATTGTTATTATA